>CBVK0101168058.1:0-14741 GCA_900067695.1 Picea abies
AACTCTTCAAGGCCATTAAATCAAACATTGGAGTCTGAGCTAGGGAGTGTCCAAGTCCAGTATCGTGAAAGTTATCCAGGACCCCCCTCTAACACAGGGGCTAAACACAAGGTCACGTGTAGAAAGGTAGCAAAGATAACCCCTCCAAAGTTGGACCAATCGTAGTGGAGAACACATATAAAGGGCTTGTCTTGGGATTTCGTCGATTGCATTTGCCAAGGAGATTTGTGGGTCTCGAATCTGTTCAAGGTCCTCAGTTGTCTTCCTGACTACTTGCCTTAGATACCCTTGATAGGTTTCAGGCTCGATACTCTGCTCATTGTGGTCTACCCAACTTTCGACTGTACTCGCTAGTGACTGTTTGCGCACTGGCAACCTAGTTTCCTATCTTTTTAGAGACATACACAGGTGATTGCGGGGGTATACCGCGGTACCTAGGATAGACATCAGGCCATGCTTTATAGAGTATACCTAGAGGGTTCTTCCATGTTTGAGTTGCACTTGCACTAGTAAGTTTCTCTAGTGTTGGTTGCTGTAACTGTTCTTCCAACTAGTTTAGTGTTTTCTTGTTTTATCTTGGAGGGACCTTTTTAGTGTGTGTTGTTTTTTGAATGAATAGAAAGCCCTAGTGTGTCTTTGATCTTCTAACACAATGGAGGATCATGAGATCCTCTAGTCATGAAGGCTTCTGGGCCTATCACCAGTTACACTAGAGCCACCTCCGCCACCACTAAGGCAAAAGCTAGACCAACAAGGGTCTTTTGAAGCAATCAGGTCACAAGAAATTGTACCCGACCAACATCCGGAGGAAACAACTATTTTATAATTTGGAGTGAAATCTCTTGGTCCATCTGAAACTCCAACCACTGATCTTTCAACACCCATCATCATATTGATTCACCCTTATGAGTTCCATACAGTTTCACATGCAGCAATGGAAACAAATGTTGTCACTTCTTTTGGGAATTCTTCAATTCCCACTACGGTTGTCACCACAGAGGATTTTTCACCTCCTAACCCACCATCACCAGTCCAAAACACCATGTTCTTGAATGCCTCTACCTCGAACAGTGGTCCAATCCCGTCTATGGTGGCAGCCACAGCCCCTTTCACACTGAGTGCGACAGGCCCTCCGTTCTCATACGGGATGCCTAACTCAGGTACAAGTCATGTACTTTCCTACTCCACTTCATAGACTTTAGGTATGGGGGAAGGGAGCTCTAATTATCCTCTACAAGGCCACATGGGGGGCACTTTAGCTCCTTTTAGTGCTTTTCCTTACGGGGAGATCATATACCTCCTTCATCCCCTTCGCTCGGTGGCACCCACCAGCCATCCGTTAGGCCATCCTCACACCATAGTTTATTTCGAGTAGGGAGTCAAGGACCACCCACTCATAATATGCCAATAGGTTCGACATCGTTTTCTTTGTTTGATGCATTTGGTAACAATGCTTTCTCATCAGCTTCTTTCCCGACTGGGAGAAACCCTGGTTACAGACAACTTATTCCTATGCAGGGTACTATTCCTACACAAGGGGAAAACCCAGGAACCTCTTCCACATCAAGACCTTGGAATTATTGGCAGGGATCATTTCCCTTGTCAGGAATGTCGATCTAGGGAAATTATTTTCACAACCAATGGAACCCCGGACAAGGTACTATGCATATGCCCATGGGATCGACATGGGGTAGCCCTTCCCAAAGTCCTTTGAATGTAATGCATGGCCAACCATCTATGTCCTATTTTTGGAATCAGTCGATGATGTCTCCTCACATGAAAAACCCGTACGTTGGTCATGGCCATGGTTTTTACCAGAACCCAAGCTAGCAGCCAAACTTTTCCTGGCAACCTGGTGCCAGTCAAACTCTAGGTCCCTTTTTCCATGGTTATCACCAACAACCCAAACTACCTTTCCTGGAAACCTTGCATTTGCTAGACTTGACAAGGTTGTTGAATGACCCTATCTGTCATGATTCGTGTTGACCCCCTATGCTGACGAAGTTTCCTTTGGACATACCAAAGTTCGAAGCCAATCCTAACGAATATATGGGAGATCATGTGACCACCTTCCATCTTTGGTGCTCGTCTAACTCGTTGAAAGATGACTCCGTGTAGTTGCGATTATTTCAATTCTCTCTCATTGGGATTTCTGTGAAATGGTACATTGAGCTTGATTACTCAAGATGCTCTTCCTTCATCGAATTGGCAATGGCTTTCCTAAACCATTTCCAATTACCTGTGAGATATGACACTAGAACAGAATTGTTGGCCAATTTCGCACAGACAAAAGCAGACCATATCTCTAATCACATCCGATAATGGAGACACCGGAAGAGTTTAATTAAGGTGCTAGTCCCACCATCATTCCTGCTCGAGTGGTTCCTTAAGTCTTTGGTCCCACAGTTATCCAAAGATGTTGCGACATCGGGAGTGTTTTTTGAAGAAGATGCTATCATGAGAACTCAACAGCTTGAGCTAATCTACTCTCAATCTGTTTTATTATACGAGATATTTCTAGATGTGCCACACTCAATACTTGATCAAACTAGATAGAGAGTTGGACCACATGCCGATGGTATTGTTGGTTCAGCACAAACAAAGCTCGTTGAGAAACTGACAAAGCAATTGTAGTAATTGTCTATACAACACACAGTGGCCAGCCAAACTACTGTTTTGGCTACTCCCCCTACCCAAACGTCGGATGTACACACAGTGCAATCGACAAATCCAAAGGCCACCCAATAGCCTGAAGGAAAGAAAAAAAAATGAAAGAAGGGGAAGGGGGATAAGACTCCCACTAATAATGTTGGTGGGGGAAACACTGAGAAATGAAAGGTGAGGTATCCATGCAACATGTGCGCGGAAGACCACCCAACCCACCAATGTTCTCGACTTGCAGAGGCCCAAAAGTTTGTGACACAACAATAGCCTACCGCATTAACCAATCCATTTCAACATGGGCAAAACCTAACCCAATCCTCTACAAGCGTGGAAGGGGGCAATCAAGGAACCTCTATGTCTTTGAACAATCCTACATCCGCGAATGTGTATATGATGAAGGGTGATGCTTTTATATCGACTAGAGTGCATGACTACAGTAAACCAAGCACTTCTGAGAAGGGAAAAGAGGTCGAACTCCCATCTCTTCCTCTCCAGATCGAGAAGACTTTGGGTGAAACAATGACATGCATCCCAAAAGGCGCATTCAAGAAATCTTCTCACAACCCAAATGCAAGCCACCCAGAACTATTCTGTGGTGGAAGATTTGTCTCAAACCCCTTGTGCGATGTCCACTTTGGAGGTCCTCCAAAAATACCCTTCCTAGAGGAAAGCTTTGTTAGCCGCTTTAGGATCTACCGAGACTTGTAATCCAGGTACAATCATGCTGGATACAACCAAATTAAAACTTCATCTGCCTTACCATGTAGCATTCCAGATAGTCATGGCTCACCCCATGGAAACTTTTACTCAGAATATTTTTCGCATGGTAGTTGATAAGGGTGCCTCGACATGCGTTATGTCGTTGGCATGTTGGAAGGCCATCGACCATCCCATTTTGTCTATGTCTCCTACTCTTCTCACTGCTTTCAATGGTCATTCGTTCCGACCACATGGTATCATTCCCTCTTTCCCTATGCAGTTAGGAGGGAAGACCATGTGCATTGAGGTAGAAGTAGTCGACACATCCCTCAACTACAATCTCTTGTTAGGAAGGAGTTGGAGTTATGCCATGCAAGCAATGGTTGCTACATTTTTCCAGGTCTTGTTGTTTCCACACGAGGACCAGATTGTGACCATTGATCAATTATCTTTCTATAGACTTGACCCTTCATTGGGGGTATCCACTGTCCCGATGATTGATAATCCCCAACCAAGCATAGTCAACGTAGGGGTTGGTTTGTTCCCATCTTTGATGGGTACCTTCAATTACCTACCCCCTCAAGGTGATGTCAAGTTCATATATGACCACCATAAGGTTGATATTTTCCATGTTTCATCATTTCGCACAACTTACTTCAACAATCCATGGATACTTCCTTCCCCATCATCCACGATGGAAGGGACAGGGCACCCTGGCATGTCCATGCCCTTGTCTGCGGCTGAAGTAGCGTACTCTTTAGTCCAACAAACTTCGACCGACACAGATCCAACTCCTGCACAAGAGTTAGATCTGATTCTAGAGCCTATTTGGGCTCAAGGCTCTCTCGCTGACACCGATTCGTTAGACTTAGTCTTGCCCTCTTACGAAGCAGTAATTGAAGCAATGACTAGTCCGGACAAACCCTAGGATGATCTCCATCACAGATCATACTTCCTCCCAAAGTTAAGCAAAATTGAAGCCAGAGAATTCACCTTGACTATGACTAGAGATAGTTCTTGTCCTATTAATCCCTTAGCTACACATGAGGTTTATGCCGAGGGTAATATGGAAACTATCGTTGAAACCATACCGATTAATATCTCCAGAACCCCTGGTGTCGTAGAGAATGTTTTTTTCGGAGCTGACTATTCCCCTAGAGAGATTCAAATCTACACAGATTTATTTAAATAATTATGCGATGTTTTTTCCTGGTCTTATGAGGAAATGTCAGGCATCGATCCAAAAATAGTCGAACATGAAATCACAACTTATCCGGATGCCAAGCCTATTCGGCAGAAGCTTCATCTAGCTAATCCTAGGAAAGCAGTAGTCATTAAGGTTGAAGTTGAGAAACTGCTAAAAGATGGATTTATCTATCCTATCCATTTGACCCAATGGGTGTCAAATCCTGTGCCAGTCAATAAGAAACAGGGTACAATTCGTGTATGTACAGACTTCCGTGATTTGAACAAGGCATGTCCAAAAGATAATTTCCCCACACCATTCATCGACTAGATAATTGATGAATGTGTAGGTTGTGAGGCCTTCTCTTTCATGGATAGTTTTTTGGGATATAATCAAATACAAATCAAACCCGAAGACTAGCACAAAATGACATTCATTTGTCCATGGAGTACATTCACATATCGTAAGATGCCCTTTGGTCTCAAAAATGTTGGAGCGACCTTTCAATAGGCCATGTCTTTTTCTTTCCATGATCTCAAGCATATAGTTGAGGCCTATTTAGATGATTTAGCATCTCGATCTCACAAGAGAACGGATCATCCCACACACCTCCAACTTATCTTTGAGAAATGTAGCTACTTTCGGATTCGCTTGAATCCAAACAAGTGCATATTTTGTGTAACATCGGGACGTTTGTTAGGATTCATAGTTTCAACAACAAGGATCATGGTCGATCCTCTCAAGGTTGAGGCAATAATTCAGTTGCCTCCCCCATGCACAATCCTTCAACTTCAGAGTCTATAGGGAAAGGAAAAAATTTTAAGGCGTTTCATCACCAACTATGCTGAGATCACAAAGGGTTTTATGCACTTACTGAAGAAAGACATTCCTTTTTATTGGGATGATGCCACTCAATGCTCTTTCGAAGCATTGAAACATGCCCTCACAACTTCCCCTCTGCTTCGGCCACCTAACTATAACAAAGATTTCTTATTATACCTAGCTACAACAAAGTTAACCATCAACATGGTCTCTGTTTAGGAAGATGATTTGTTCTTAGAATATGTGATCTATTACCTGATCCGAGGCCTAGTTAGACCAGAACTCAATTATTCTCATATCGAAAAACTTGTGTTGGCAGCAGTCCATGTTGTTCAACGATTTCGTCATTATGTTTTGTTTCGATAGACCGTTGTCATTTCCATTGTGAATCTCTTTCAATACGTGTTGACACGACGGGTAATAGGCGAAAATATTAGTAGATGGATAGTCATCCTCCAGGAATTCAACTTATATTTCATTTCAGCGAAATCCAAAAAGTCACTGGTCTTCGCAGAACTTATTTCGGAACTTCCGATTGAGTTAGGTGATGTTATGCCTGAAGAGTTTCCTATCAGAGAAGATATATTTTTTATTGCATCTTCGAATCCCTGGTATGGATATATACTTGTCTATATCCATACTTTGAAGTGCCCCACCTGTGCTTCTCATGATGAGCATCACTGTATACGCCATCAGGCTAAGAATTATCTTATACTCGATGATACATTGTATCGGAGAGGTGTAGATTACATCTTGCGCCGATGCCTCACTCACGAAGAAGCAGTTATTGTGCTTAAATATTATCATATCGGAGCATGTGTCGGTCATTTGTGTGGGTTGGAAACAGCCCAAAATATTTTACGAGTAGGTTACTTTTGGCCGAAACTAATCAAATATTGTATCAAATCGATCAAGAAGTGCCACCTGTGTCAGATCTCTTCTCAGAATATGAGGGCACGTCCCGCTCCCATGTTTCCTATCATCACAGTTGGTCCCTTCACCAAGCGGGGCATTGATTACACTACATGCAACCCTCCTTCAGCTAGGCGGCACCATTATATCATTGTAGACATAGACTACTTCACAAAGTGGGTCAAAGCTATGCCAACATTTAAAGATGATGGGGAGACTGCAGCTCTCTTTTTATTCAACCAGATAATAGCAAGGTTTGGCATCCCGAGAGATATTTTCACTGACCATGGCAGTCACTTTTAGAACCAGATGATGACCGAGTTAACATCAAAGCTTGGATTGCGGCAAGAACATTCATCACCCTACTATCCCCAAGAAAATGGTCAGGTGGAAGCTGTAAATAAATCTCTTAGGACCATCCTACAGTGAACGATCAAATCAACCAGGTCAAATTGGCATTTGATGTTATACTTGGCATTATGGGCTTACCAAACGTCTATTAAGACTGCAACTGATTTCTCACATTTTCAACTCGTTTACGGGCTGGAAGCAATCTTTCCTATCGAATTTCAGATCCTGTACCTAAAGTTGGCAGTACAGTTATTTCCAGACACTTCTCCACTTGAAGAACGGTTATTATACCTTGAGCAACTCAATGAGCAGCGTCATGATGCGGCCCTGGCTAACGAGGCTCACAAACATAAGGTCAAGTGTCAGTATGATTGGTATGTTCATCCTCGTACTTTCTCTGAAGGCAACCTTGTCCTCGTCTATGACCAAGATAAGGACCCCCTGGGGGCAGGAAAATTCAAACCCATGTGGTTCGGACCTTTCATCATAAAAGAGGTTCTAAAAAAGGGCACTTATCATCTAGTTGACTTTGAGGGAAATTCTTTGGTGGAGCCTAGAAATGGGCTCTACCTCAAGAAGTATTACTCATAGGTAGTTCACTTTGGGTAACCTTTTTGTAACATATGTATAGTATTTGTACTATTACTTTCTAGTTTCTTTTAGTATTATGGATGTGTCATTTTTTATGTTATCTTTTGTCACTGTGGCAGATGTCAAATGAATCAGAGGTGTTCATTGGGTACGTAGATGGTGCTATCTGGCACACTCGGAGGCTTGCCTCTGCAGCTTGGGTAATTTTTACACCTCGAGGCCAGTTATTATCTTCTAGAGGTATATGCTTAGGTGACACCACAAACAATGTCACCAACTATAGTGCAATTATTGAGTTGCTTCGTGATGCCCTGTCATTTGGTATCTCTCATCTTCGGGTCTATTTAGACGCTCAACTGGTTGTGTCTCAGTTAAATAGAGTCTACCATGTTCATGATCCAACTTTACACTGAAAATTCCTTAGGGTATGTCTCTTAGAACAAAGCTTTGATTATATTACATATTTTCATATTCCTAGGAGATTAAACCAAGTTACAGATACTCTAGCTAATCAAATTTTAGACTAGCATCTCGCACATATATAAAAAGACATACACATAAACATGTAAAATACATTTTTAAAGGAAAATATGATCCATAAGACGCAAAAAGACATAAAAATCCATATATAATATCATAATCATCAGAGTACATAGGCGGACGCAAGCGCCTCAAAAATATGACCAGTAACGAGTCATGAGGCTTATTCCCTCAAAACATATATACAAGTAGTGCTCTGGACATGTGAAAAGTCTAGACTAACTAAGGTCAGGGCCGATGGGCCCTATTGTAATGATCAACAGTGTTTGTCAAACATCGAAATAGTCGGACCCACGTCTGTGGTGCCACCACTACATGAGGCTGCATAGATGGTGGCAGATCCTCAATCTATGCCATAGGGGATGTGCAGATGAGCGAGGTAAAGTTTCGCTCAACTCATCTCAAAACCCTCTCAGCCTCACTGGCTAGAAGCTCTCCTGCTGTTGTTGGTCCCCCTGTGGTGGCAGGTGCGACCCCTGGCCGAGGAGGACGCATGTTCCTCGCATAATCTGTAGGTGAGACTGGTCCCACATCTACACATAATAGACATATATCTGTCAAATACTCTAGTATAAAAAAAATGATATATAAAAAAATAAAAAAACATAAAAATTACATATGTTTCACAAGAAAAAATGATGCAAACTTACCCATCTCGCCTCGCTCCTCGCCTGGAGGTACAGGAATCTCTGGATCTCTCAATAAATCAATTCTAGCATAAGGATAATCCTCTATGGTTGGGATCTTCTTTGACAACCAAGTAAAGAATTCATCGTCGAAGGACTCATTGGTCCTTCCACCACCCTGTCGTGGCAACAACACTGCCCATCTGCAAACCGCAGGAAGAGAGGCCTGATGTCCTCGTACCACCACTCGAGGACTGAAACTAGGAACTCTTTCAAAGAAGAAGGAGCATAGAATCGTCCCAAAAAAGAAGTTCCTCTGCGTCTGCAACCGACAATCTGTCAGTTACCTCTTCATACAATCCAACAGTGTAGTGCTCCAGTCAAATATCTGTGCATTTAAGCAACGGACAACACAGTTCATCTATGCATGGGATGCCTGATGTAGAGCCATAGAACCAGTTATCCACCCAATAAGAAACACAATCACCTGCAGTGATAAACCCATGATCTTTCTTATGGGCACCTGCGAGCTCGATCGGTCTGTACCAACCTCACAATAAAGTCCTATCAATTTCGATATGTTATGAGGCCCCGAAGGAAATGTCCAGAAATTGAATGGTTCCCCTCTCCTAGAGAGGCCAGTCAAAAAGTATATATCCTATGTAGTGGGCACCAATGACTGCCCCTCTAACATAAAGGCCTCTGCGTCGAGATGCCAATAATCAACCAAGGCATTCAATAGCCTAGGTTGTGCTCACATAAAAGGACATAGGAAGAATTTTAGCAGCCCACATTGCATTAAAGAAGCAACAACATTGGGGTCTTCCCTGACCAACACACTAATCTCCTCATGCTCTGTTTCCCTCCAGTGAACATACATCCTGCAAAAACCAAGTTCAAGAGGGTTAACCCTTGCTTTAAAAAAAAAAAATCCATTAAATAAAGGGTCCATGCAGGCTGTAATGATGACAGTCGCGTGTACACGAATGTAGTTTTTCCTCTGCCCAAGTGTACACATGACCTGTCATAAGACAACCCATGTGGACCTAGGGATAACCTTTTGAGGGTCGACGCCCCCCCAAAACTTGAAACTAAAAGCATAAATAAAGATTTAAATTGTAAGAGGAGAGAGTTTATACTTACTTGGTCCAAGTAGATGGTTGTTTCGTCCATCGAAGGTCTCAGAATCAATTCTTTTTGCAAAGAGGTATTTTTTGCTTTTAGTCAATTTCTAAATTAACAATGGTGATAATGAGCTGCTAGCTTCTATTTATAGAGTTTTTTGGCCCTTTTTTGTCAATTTTCAGACCCTTTTGTCATTTTTTCTAAACTGAAAATCATTTAAGATGGTTCGAGAGTTTTCTTTGGATGATCAAGGGAGGTATTCCTTTGGGTATTTGGAAAAAATTTTGAGATTTGGGCGTTTGGATGGTCCTTTGGTAAAAAGTCATTTTTTCCTAGCTCGTTGCATTTAAGTCAGGATTCCACCCCCACTTTCTGCATCTCGTTGTCTTTTCCGCTTTTCCATAGGATCGATCCCACCGAGTTGTGACACAGAATCCTAATTACTGCTTTAGAAGTGTCATAATTTGGTGGTAGAGCCTACCATAACATGGATTCCCTAGGTAGATCCTGGTTGCATGATAGTGTCCATGCTGTCACTAATGACTATAGGCTCGGGAGTCCTCCATAGTTTTTCCTGATTACGAGTTTGACCCTCATTTGCATGATTCCTTTTCACTCTTGACCTCACCCTCGAGACTCCCAAAAAACATAACGGGTCTTCTTTTAAGCCCTTTTCAGACCCTCTAAATATGAAAATATTTTCAAGCGATCTTGTGGCCTTTCACGCTCGTTAAACTAAAATTTGAAGTCACGTCTATCCAACGGTAGTTTACCCCCTTTTTGGTCCGAGCGGTCAACTGTACAAACAAAGGTATACTCTAAGGAACTTCATTTCTCTAGAAGAGTACCCCCAGGTATCATTGATGATGTAGACCCCTCCCTAGACTTGCAAGTCGGGATCCGCACAGGATCTTTTCCTTTCGGCCCGAGGGCTCGACCGGCTCCTCTATTTTCCTTTCGGCAAATCTACCCACAACAACACCTTGAGAAAATTCCTCTTTTATTTTGGGTTATCGGACTTCGTGAATTCATGAATTCTGTGGTCGAGCACCTTACCTCTCCGACCCCCAAAACTCGAAATATTAAATCACTTGACCTTTTCCTGACATCAATTTCTTCTTTTCGGCGTTCGCGAATTTGGGAATTGCGATGTCATGCAACTCTTCCCCTCGACTCCTAAACTTGTGATTCTCAATTTGTCGAAATATAGATGTCCCGATCTCCCTTTTTTGTTCATGATTTCGGGGTTTCAACCACCGAAATGCGCTTTTACTATACCCTTGGGATTCTCGAACCTCTGAATCCCGAAATTCCAAAAATCTAAGGTTCTGCTTTCAAGGAGATCAACAACTGTGAACTCTCCCTTGATCCAACGGTCAACACTATTTTACGTACCGGGAGTTCAATATGCCAATGCTCAAAATTTGTATCCTCTCCACCTTTCGGTCTCTAAAATCCTGAATTTCCGAAATGGTATGATGTCAATTTCGGCCTTTCGGCTTTCGCGAGTTTGGGAGTTGTGATGTCGTGCAAGTTTACTCCTCAAATCTTGAAATCCTGAAACCCAAAATTCTGAAATGATACTTCACCTCGTTGTTTCACAAACTCGATGGGAAGTCTCATGTCCTTCCATATGTCACCTCCTCTTCGTTTCAGTTTTTATCCCCTGCTGTGTCTCAATCTCTCTCCCTCGATACTTTTGAAACCCTGAATTCTGAAGTTTCGAAAACTTCTCTGATCTACACTGATGAGAATCCTTTCGGACTTCAGGTACTTAATGTGTCAAGACCCAAACTTGCAACTCGGACTTCCAAAGTCTGAAACTTCGAAATGATCTGACGGCCCTAAAAATCTTGATCAATGGTTGATGTTAATCGAGGCTATCCAAGGATGTTTTTGTCTTGACCGTTATCCCTCTCATAGCTTCCGCAAATCCAACGATCCCCACTATTTTTGGATTCCTCCACGAAAAATTTCGACCGTCCAAAATTTTCCTCAAAGAACTCCAATTCTAACTTGGCCTCTACACGATGACCAAAAACTCCTTTTCTGCTCTTCAACACCTTGAAGGCGTGAAATCTCCTGAGATTCCTTTCACTAACTCAAATCTCCTATGAGATTTTTGCACACACTCCTTGTAGAAATCTTCAAATACGTCTAAGTATTTGAATCCTTTGACTCTGTGCAACTCCTTGCAACAACAGTCTTCAACCCTCTCCCTGGTTGACAAGTTCTGAACTTCCAACCAGCCTACACACACCTTGCATGGCTTCTATGCCTGACTTGCACTTCTATGGAATATGAGAACAATGGTATCCCTCCTGAGCTTTTAGAGATGAACTCTGAACCCGTCAACGCACTCCTTGCAGACGCTCCACTGCACTACTTGCAGGAACTTTTTCTCAAATAGAGAAACAATTGAAACTCATCCCCTGACTCTCTCTCAAACTTCAAATACTTAACATGAAATCATACATACACAACATAAAATAAAATGTACAACAGAAAGAGTAAAACAACCACGAGCATAACATTTAGCATGTGTACACAGAAAGCATTCGGACACCATGAGTCTGAATCAAAGCTTCATATATTAATTTCAGAACTTTTGTACATGGATCTTCTACACAGCTCTTTGCTTCTTCTCCTCTATGCTCTCTCCTCAATTGATAATGTGGCTAATGTTACAAAATGATACAAGATGAGGGTGTCTATAGTCGTTTTCCCTCCAGCTCCTAAAACTGTCTAATCTAGAATTTAAATCTACCTACTTACATTAACTGCCTATAAATGCCTCTACACCTTACAGATGAGAGCGGATCGATCAAGATCTGTTTACAATATGGAAGTACACACTCTCTTAACTATTACATTAATGTCTACGCATCAAAATTTCAAAAAATTTCAAACATTTTCAACATGTACCAAAAATGAAGTGGCGTTTGTCCCATGCTCGCTTGTTGTTGGCAATGCTCCTGCATCATACTCCCTCGCTTGAAAATTTTCATGGACTTCTCCTATTCATGATCTCTTGCACAGTCTGTCCATGCTTCTGAATTTTTGTTTCATTCTCCCATCTGGCATCTTCAACTGGATGTCCCTTCCATTTGACCAAGTATTCAAAGTACTCTTTTCTCCTAGTCCTCTTGTTGACTCTCTTGTCAAGTATTCTCTCCATCTATGGATTTTCAGCTATATGCATTTGTTTAGCCCACTGAACCTTTGTCTGTTCACTATTTTCCCCTGCTTCTCCAGCTTTGTAAGGGTACAAATTTGATATGTTGAATATCGGTGAAATTCTGATCCCATCGGGTAATTCAATCTCATATGCATTTTCCCCAAATTTCCTTATGATCCTGCATGGTCCAATTTTCTTCATCTTTAGTTTGGTATATGCTCCCCTTGGGAACCTTTCCTTCCTCATATGTGCAAGAATTAAATCACCAACTTCAAATTGAAGTTCTCTCTTATGTTGATCTGTTCTACGCTTATACTCTTGGCTCAAGTTCTACAATCGCTCCTTCACTTGGCTATGAAGTTCTTTCATTGCTTCTGCGAAATCTTCTGCACTAGAACTTCTAGTTTCATTATGTTCTGAATCTTTCAATTCAAAAAATCCTCTTGGCTACATTCCATAAACAATCTGAAATGGAGTATACCATGTTCTTCTATTGATCGAATCATTATAAGAAAATTCTGCCTATGGCAGAATGTGATCCCACTGACTGTGATGTTCAGTCACTAGGCTCCTTAGTAAATCTCCCAAGCTTCTGTTCACAACTTCTGTTTGCCCATCCATCTAAGGATGATAATTTGAGCTAAATGGAAAACTCATTCCTAGCTTCTTCCATAAAGTCCTCCAAAAATGTCCCATGAACTTGGTGTCTCGATCTAAAACTATACTCCTTGGTAAGCCATGAAGTCTGACAACTTCTTTGAAAAACAGGTTCGCAATGTGAGTTGTGTCGTTGGTTTTCTAACATGGTATAAAGTGTGCCATTTTTGAAAATCTATCCACTACCACAAAGATTGAATCAAACCCTCTTTTTGTTCTTGACAATCCCAACACAAAATCCATTCTTATTGCATCCCACGGCCTCTCTGGTATGGGTAATGGCTGATATAATCCTGTGTTCTATTTCCTTCTCTTTGTGTGTTGACAAATTCCACATCTGTCCACAAAACTTTTGATAGTTGATCCTATCCCTTGCCAAAAATACTATCCATTCAATTTGGAGAATGTTTTATCATGACCGAAATGTCCAGCCAATCCTCCACTATGTTTTTCCTTCAACATATTCTCCCTCATGGAGCATTTTGGGATACACAGTTGATTGCCTCTGAATAATAATCCATCCTGGATCATATATTCATCCCATTGACTTCTATCCATGATAATTGGATTCTCAGATGCTTCATATGCCTCTTTGAAATCTGGATCATCCTTGTACATGTCCTTGAGATTATCAAAACCCAATGTTTTGACTCTGAACTCCTGCATAAGCAAACATTTCCTGCTCAAAGCATCAACAACTTTGTTAGCAGTTCTAGAAATATGTTTAATTACAAAAGTAAAATTCTGCATATATTCAACCCATTTAGCATGTCTTTGGTTCAGCTTCTCTTGTTGAGTTACAAATTGCAATGCATGATTGTCACTGTACAAAACAAACTCTTTAGGGATCAAGTAGTGCCTCCACTTCTTGAGTGACTGTATGACCGCATAAAATTCTTTGTCATACGTGGAGTACTTAACCTTCACCTCATTCAGTTTCTCACTGAAGTATGCAATTGGCCTGTCATCTTGACTCAAAACCGCTCCAATTGTAAAACCACTAGCGTCACACCTGACCTAAAACGTCTTACTGAAATATGGCAACACCAGAATTGGTTGTTCAGTAATCTTCCTCTTTAACAAATTGAAGCTTTTCTCTGCTTCTTCTATCCAGTGAAAAGATTTATGTCTTTTCTTCACCGTGTCCATCATCGGTGCGCTAATTCCACTAAAATTACTGATGCATTTCCTGTAAAAACTAGCCAATCCATGAAAACTTCGAACTTCAAAGATACTCTTTAGTGATGGTCAATTCTTAATCACCTCCACTTTATCTGGATCCATCTTCAACTTATCTGCAGAAATAACAAACTCCAAATA
This sequence comes from Picea abies, assembly GCA_900067695.1. NCBI lineage: Eukaryota > Viridiplantae > Streptophyta > Pinopsida > Pinales > Pinaceae > Picea > Picea abies. Next base: position 14,672 of record CBVK0101168058.1, read on the forward strand.
AATGAGCTCTGTCTTCATGAATGAGGTGAGATCGGAAGAGCGTCGTGTAGGGAAAGAGTGTAGATCTCGG
>CBVK0101168059.1:0-11415 GCA_900067695.1 Picea abies
AATCAAAATAACAAGTGGTCAGTTGTTGATCATACCTTCCACTTCAATCATGTGTGATTGAAATTCTGCTTGTCTGTTGTCCAGGGCTGCGTAGATCCTCGGCATTCTGCTGCCCATATCCTCCACTGTTTCAGCTTGCTGAACAGTATGGACAGTTCTTGCTTTGTCCTTTCTATGGGGGCAGTCTCTGTACCTATGATTCCCTTTACAACCCCAACACTGCATGGTTGGAAGCCTTGACATTTGTTCACTCCCTTCAACCTTTCTGGGCTCTTTAAAAGTTGACTGTCCCCAAGGACTGTTTCTGAAAAAGGAAGGCTTGCTTCCCTTTTGCCTTCGTTCTTTCTTAAACCTCTTCTGGTTATCCCAAGCCTTCTGAAAGGTAGGCTTTTCCCTTTTCTGTTCATATAGGCATTTCGCCCTTCTTATGGTTTCTTCCATGGTCTTGGGATCATCGTATTGAATCTTGTCACCCATGGAAGGTGGCAATCCACTCATGTACCTCTGAATTTTGACAGCCTCATCTTTGATGAATGGAACATACTTCAGTAGTTCCAGAAAACTTCGCTCATACTCATCAATGGTCATACTGCCCAGTTTGAGTTCGAAGAACTCCTTCATCTTTCTATCATAGTACCTTTTAGTCAGGTATTTCTTCTTGAATTACCTCTTGAATTCCTTCCAAGTGACCTCTTTCTCTTTGATGTGCTGCAGCTGCACAAACTGATCCCACCACATAGACGCCTTTCCTTTTAGTTGGTACATTGCAATTCTTCCTTCTGCATGTGCAGAATAATTCTGCAGCTGGAAATATTTATTCATGCCAAGCAACCATGTCTCAGCATCTTCCTCCCTCTTATGCTCCCCATCGAATGTTGGAGGTTTAATTTTATTCATTTCTCGTTTCAATTCCTCCCTTCCAGATTTTTGATGTTTTTTGGTAGGTGATGGGCTTGAACTGCTGTGTGTCTTACTGCCAGAACGTCTTTGGGAGCGACTGTGATGTCGGCTTCCCCTCCTCGACCTGCTTCTTCTCCCATGAGTTCTTCGACTCTCTGTCGTACTTGAGTCTCTTCCTTTCTCAAGTTTCTTCTCTATTCTTTCCAGACTCTGCATGAATCTTAAGTTTAATTTCCCTTGCCGATCACTGACTTTCATGAGCTTTCGGCTATCAGCTCGACGTTCCTTGGCTTCTCTTTGTAACCCCTCAATGATTTTCATCATATGTCCTTCCTTATTCATCTCTTTTCCATGCCCATTAGAGTGCGATCCCTCGACTCCTTGGTTAACATCCTTTCCTTCTTGATCGTCTTCCATTTCAGGGATAGTTGGCATTCTTCCCCACTCCATACTTGGCGTTGATTGTTTGGAGTTTTGGCCTCTGTTGTATTCGGAACACACACTGTGCAATCCAATTCAAATTGTTAGGCCATTAAACTTCATGAATATCCCACACTATTCATAATTAATATGAACAAGAATGAAAGTTATTTCAGCTTCACAAGTTTTCTGAGTTCTGTATGGCTTTGTGTTTTTAGGGTGTCCGAACTTTAATTCAGTTATTTCGGAACTTCCAGTTTCGGAGTTTTGCAACTCCTGACGTCAAGGTTTACTATCCTCTCGGATTCCCGATCTCCGATATGCCTTAGCCCTTCAAGCTAAGCCCTAGCCGATGTGACCGTTGTCTCGCGACCCAGGCCTTATCCCTTATCGGTGTTCGGCGATTTCAATATCAAGCTCATACAATCCTGGGATCTTCGATGGGTCCCAGTCATTGACTTGTCAACAATCCTTTCTCCTATTGCTACAATTCTGCCACCTGTCCTCTTGAAAGTCGGTGTGGCCCCACACACCTAAGCCTTATCGGGAAATCGCGTATCGCGATTTTCCCATGCTCAAAACCTTTGCCTCTGGATTCTCCGATATCCCGATGCCTGATATCCGATGTGCCTTTCGCTTTAACCCTTCGCGGTTAAGTCAGGTCCATGTGACCTCTACCCTGCGACCGTACTCAAAGCTCTCGTCGGGGTTTTGGGGTTCGGAGTTTCAAAGTGTATGAATCACTTGTCACCAGGGTTCCCAATTTCCCGATGAACTTCCAACACCGATGGACTCACTCCTTGTCAGGACTTTTCCCGATGGTGCGGATCTCTACCACGTGTCCACTAAAGGAATGGTCCAGATTTCGTCGTGAAATCGCGGATCGCGATTCCGTGGAACAAGATTTCTACATGCTCGAGAACTCCGATTCTCCGAGTTCCGACTCTCTCCAGGATTCTGACACATGTCCTCCCGAGATTTACGGCTATGATCCCTCCTTGGGTTTTCAAAATCACAGGGTCTCGATTCTCTTGAGTTCTAATATCCTGATGCCCCTTCAAGATTTCTCCTCTACCCATGAGGACTTAAGTCCTGTGCAACTTCTGTCAACTCGAACGGTTGATGGGTAAACCACAGGGATCGTACGACTCATGATCCTCCCGAGTTAACTCCTGTGCAACATTCGAAAGTTTTGAATCTTGTGCACGTTCTCCAGATCTGACGGTTACAAGGGTTTGCCTTCCCTCCCGAACAGATCCGACGGTTCTCACACCATCAGTGTAGAAACCTGTCTTCCTGTGGTCATAGACCATACCAGTTGCAATTTCATAGCATCGCTAAACCTCCTGAGCTTATAAACGTGGTCAAGCAACTACTTGACACACTGGAGCAACCAACATCCGAAATTGGCCATTCTAGGCCCAATTTCTCTTCACATTTTCGGTCCAAAGACCACTCTACTGGCCCATCTAGGCTCAGTGTCGTAACCTTGGCTCTGATACCAATTTGTAGCGTGCCAATTTCTCTGATACCAATTTGTAGTGTACCCTTTCACTACCGAGGTTTCCAATCACTCTTAGTTTACCTTTATACATGAAATTATAAAGAAATGCATTTAAACACAATTAAACACACTCAAACACAGAGTAAAATATATGGGTACTGCTATAATTAATCATTCCATAGCATTTATCATTAATTCATTCACACAGTGGAAAACATGATACAAAACAACACAATCATGTCAAATGTGATAAACATAACTCAGATTACTTATCTTTTATCTGTTGTAGAGAACAACAACCAAGTGCAGGCCTTCCACAAACATCCCAGCCTTAGACCACACTGTTCATCAGCTCAACAGTAGGTCACCCCCGAGCTGGGACCGAGCTCCACCCCAGGGCAAGGAATCTAGACTCAGGCTGAGGTTACAGGGAAGACAACACATACACATTCAACAGGAAGAAGCTCTCCCAGGAAACTCCCACGCTCACTGTCCACAGACCCACATTCCCCACATGCCTGTTCCACCCCAGGAGAGTGCACCTTCTCTGTCACCTAGATAGTCCTTCGGCTGCCAGTCTCCCTTACCTTGGGTTACAGGAATAGATCGGACCGGAATTCTCTAGGCTCTATGGCAGCTACAGGGGTTCCTTCCAGGAGTTCTCTTCTCCCTCTGTGCACTCTCTCACCTGGAGGAGTCGCTTCCCAGGCCAACAAGCCTCACGTAGTCCAGCACTGCGTGGTCACAGCAATCCACGCAAAACACAGACAAGTGCTTTCCAAAACGGTTCAGCTGTCACAGATTAATCTCACGCATGATTTCGGAACAGAGGCTCCACGCACAGGCTAGCTCAGCTTTTCCCAAACAACCAGGGATTCTTCCACTCGAGTTTAACACAGGGTTTCGGTTCAGGAAATGCGCTCATAGTATTTCTCAGAGACAGACACAGACTCACAGCTTTGGATAGGAGTGTACACGATTTCCTCCGGACCAAGACACAGCTTTACGGGTTCCAGGGATAAATCAGGATATCCGACAGAGGTCATACAGTTCCACGCACAGAGGTTCGGTTCAGAATGGAGGAGAGTGCCCCACCCACGGTTCAACTTAAGGATTATATTTTCATGCACCAGGGTTGACACTTGTCACCCTGGGAACTGCATGCGTTCCATCCATACATTTTCCTCCCATCACTTGGGAACTCACGGGTCCTTCCAAAAGGACTTAGGATAAAAGAATGTGCACCTGGAGTTTTAGGAAATAATATTAAAATATTATTCCAGGCCTAAGCCCCCTAGGCTTAGCCCCTAGGTTCAACACTCAGCCCTTTTCCCACCTTCCAGCCCCTTGATCCCTTGCCCAATCTGTGGACGCTCAGTCCCCCATCACTCATTCATCGTGGTCGGTCTGCACTGGCGGTATTTATATTTTATTAATTGATCTGCATACATACAAGTATATCACAGGCTCCTGGCCTTCAACACATAGACTCCCTGGCCTAACAAAACACATAAGCCTACAGCTTATGCAAAACTTGGCTCACCAGCCTATAGAACATATTTACAATTCTTTGCATCTAGCATGATCTGTAACGGGGCTCGGCCTTGGGGACACTACAGAAAATCCGGAGGACTTTGTAGAAAGGCTACAGTATAATCTACAGAGATCCAGTCACCCCAATGTAAGTAAAGATATTTTCAAAACTATATTATTAAAAGGATTAAGGGATGATTTTCTAGATATGTTGAATATGCTTGGAAAAGGGGACATATATAAGGAATCATACGATGAAATTGTTAATTTATGCAAAAGATGTTCAAGAGGAGCTTCAAGAAATAGATCAAACAACAGGGACACCACATTTTCAAGAGTCCAAAAATCAGCCAGTGGGGGAGCAACAAGAGCCGAAATAGGTAATTTACTTGAAGGTTTTAAAACTGAAATGTTAATCTCTTTTTCCTCACAAATTGATACCTTGCAGATTCAAAAGAAGCAAGCAGAAGCAAAGGCAGCCCTGTCCATCTTTTGTTCTAAATGCAGAGACAAGCACCCATGAAGGGAATTTCCATTGGACAAAAAGCCAATCTGCACCATCTGTGATAAAGATCATGAGATTCAACAATGCCCATATTTACCAGGGATCAAGGCAGCATTACAACCAACGGACGAAGAAGCTGAAACTGTCTATCTGTTGACACAGAGAAGGCAATGGAAACCGCGGGGACAAGGTATGAATCCTAACATGCCATTTACATCTTCCAATCATTGGAATAACTATCCTTCTTTCAATCAAATGAGTTACCCTCCCTATAATCAAATGCAATATCCAAATCAAATGAATTACCCACCCATGCAACAAACTAACCCACCCTTTTTTGACCCATCAATGTGGACTCCTTGGCCTCCACAACAACAACAACCATATCAGAACCAATGGAATCCAAATTGGAGAGGACAACAACTCCCCTTCCCAAATCAATTACCTCAATCACAATTTCTACAACCACTCTCCCTACCATCAGGTACTCCACCAAACAATCAAATAATGAGACCCCAGTTACCTGTACAACCTAAACCTAACCCCAATAATAAAGATGTGCAGTGCATTGATATTCATAACTAGCCTACACTTTCTCTTCTCCCTGTGCAATGCAACGATATTCATTTATGATATGGGAGAATAGTAGAACCTACCATAGCCGATGTTACCTATTCTGATAAAGAGGAAACAAAAGAGCATGATGTACCTGAAGAGGTACAATCATCCTCTAACAATGCTGCTGAAACAACAAAACCACCATTTCCTGAGCGTTTAGCTTTGAATAAAACGCCTGAGCCACCAGCTTTCAATCTTCTAGGGGAATTACAAAATTTGTATGTTAAAATTCCTCTACTACAAGCACTTCGAGACGTACCAATCTATGCTAGGATGATGCGAGACATTTGTGTTAAGAAGTCTGGTAGGAAAATTAAGGATCCCCTCACACTCCATGTTATGGGAGACTTGTCTGCACTAATGTCAGGTAAAGTCCCCCCAGTTAAATATGGTGATCCCGGCCACCCTACCATCTCAGTACAAGTTGGAAAAACGATAATCCCTCGAGTCCTGGTAGACTTAGGTGCCGCTATCAATATCATGACTCTGGAAACCTTACAATTGCTACAACTACAAAATGAAGTCAGAGACACCCCAACTATATAAGAATTAGCTGACCGATCCACAATTAAACCAGAGGGAGTCATTGAAGACCTAATTATTACAATGGAATCCTGGAATTATCCAACCGACTTTGTGGTACTACAACCTAAAACAAAGTTGGGGGGCCACCCTCTAATACAACAGATGCTTTTATCAGTTGTAGATCAGGTTCAATGACAATTTCCAACGGTTACGAAACCAAACAACTTACCCTCTACCCTCACGCTACACCCATGATTAATCATGATAATTCTGTATGGGTAGACTTCGATGATCAACTTACTCAATCCATCTTGACTATTGGACAAGATCTAAGCCTTAAAGGCAACACCGAGGATGAAGTAATTAATAATTTTATTTTTGAACCCTCCTCCGTGACTCCAGAAACTCACGACCAGTTAGCTGCACTATTGGAGTCAGATAATCAAGAAAACCTTAACTCTGAAAACCCACCTCAAACATCTGCCACCATCTCTTCTAAAAGCATACCAGTAGAAATTGAACCTGGCTAAACACTGAACATAAACCCTAACCTGACAAATGTTGAAACACAACAATTAATGAAGTTACTTCTGGAAAATAAAGAAGCATTCGCATGGGATTATACAGATATGAAAGGAATATCTCCCGAATTATGTACTCATCGAATATATATTAAGGAAGATTGTCGACCGATCTGCCAATCTCAATGACGAATGAACCCCAATTTAAGAGAAATCCTTAAAGAAGAACTGCAAAAATTGCTTGATGCAGGGTTTATTTATCCTATATCAGACAGTGAATGGGTTTCCCCGTTGGTAATAGCTCCTAAGAAAAATGGGAAATGGAGAGTATGTGTGGATTATAGAGCCTTAAATAAAGATACTCAAAAAGATCACTTTCCATTACCATTCATTGATCAGGTGTTAGATAGTTTGTCAGGGAAGAAATTTTTCTCATTTTTAGATGGTTTCAGTGGGTATAACCAGATCAAAATTGCACCCCAAGATCAAGATAAAACCACTTTTACTATCCCTTGGGGAACCTTTGCTTATAGAGTTCTCCCATTTGGACTATGTAATGCACTAGCAACCTTCCAAAGAGCAGTTATAGGAATCTTTTCTGATATGCTTAATGACTCTATGGAATTTTTTATGGATGACTTTACTCCTTATGGTGTTTCTTTTCAGGAAGCACTACAAAACCTTGAGAAAGTGCTTAAACGATGCATACAAGCCCAACTCTCCTTAAGTACAGAAAAATGTCACATGATGATGAGTGAAGGAATAGTGCTTGGACATTTTATCTCATCTCAAGGAATTCAGGTAGACCCATCCAAGATACAATTCATTAATGATCTTCCTACTCCCAAAACCCAAATAGAGGTAAGAAGTTTTCTAGGACATGCTGGATACTACAGAAGATTTATCAAATTTTTTTCCAAAATAGCTTCTCCCCTGTTTGTGTTATTGATGAAAAATGTTGAATTCAAATGGACTAATTCTTGCCAGGAAGAATTTAATACACTTAAACATCAGTTATCTACAGCTCCTATTCTTAGAGGACCTGATTGGACACTTCCCTTTCATATATCCTCTGATGCTTCAGATACTGCAATAAGAGTTGTCTTGGGACAAGAAGAAAATCATCTCCCTTATGCTATTTATTTCATCAGCAAGAATATGACTCCCGCTGAACTCAATTATACAGTTACCGAAAAGGAATTCTTAGCAGTTATCTATGCTATTAATAAATTTATACATTATATCACTGGCTACTCTACTCTTGTCCATACTGATCACTCAACTATCAAATATTTAATGAACAAACCTATCACAAATGCTCGATTTACCAGATGGTTACTATTGTTGCAAGAATTTGATATTACAATTGTAGATAGACCAGGAAAAGAAAATGTAGTTGCTGATTTCCTCTCTCAGATAAAACCTGATGATGATACCCCAGTAGATGATTCCTTTCATGATGAATATCTATTTGCAGTTTCTGCTCACTCACCCTGTTATGCAGACATTGCTAACTACTTGGTTGCAGGGAAGTTACCACCACACCTATCCCACCAAGAGAAAAGAAGAATCATTCAACAAAGTGCTCAGTATAGTTGGATAAGTGGGTGTCTTTTCCATACAGGACCTGATCAAGAAATCTAAAGGTGCATTAGAGAAGATGAGGTTTATGATCTACTAAAAGCTTGTCATGATGGCCCTTGTGGAGGGCATTTTGCTGATAAGAGAACAACACATAAAATTCTCAGGATGGGGTACTATTGTCCCTCACTTTTCAAAGATGCAAAGAAATATCGCTGGGCTTGTGATAGTTGCCAAAGAGTGGGCCAACCTAATCATAGAGATGAAATGCCATTAAACCCCCAAATAGTACTTGAACCCTTTGAAAGATGGACCTTAGACTTTGTAGGACCCATTAACCCCCCATCCAATCAAAAAGTTTACATAGTGGTCTGCACAGACTATATGACTAAATGGGTGGAAGCTAAGGCACTCCACATAGAAACTGAAGAAGCAGTTATAAATTTCTTATTTGAAGACATCTTCATCAGATTTGGAGTGCCAAGAGAATTAGTTATAGATGGAGGACCTCCTTTCACTTCTCATGGTTTCAAAGCCACCCTTAAAAAATATCATATTCAACATAGACTGACTACAGCATACCAGCCCCAAGCCAATAGATAGGTGGAAAGCACAAACAAAGTAATAGAATCCATTCTTACAAAAACAGTGAAGGAAAACAGAAAGGATTGGTCCTACATTCTTCTTGAAGCATTATGGGCCTACAGAACTACCTGGAGAAATACTACAGGATTCTCTCCCTATGAATTAGTCTATGAAAAGAGTGTTGTCTTTCCTGTGGAATTTGAAATCAAAACCTTAAGGACTGCTTTAGCTGTCAACCTTGACTTGACCAATGTACAAACAGACAGATTGCGGCAACTTAATGAATTGGATGAGAAAAGACTAGATGTCATTCATCAGACAACTATGATTCAACAACAAATATCAAAATGGCATCATAAAACTATCAAGAATAAGTAGTTCCAAAAAGGTAATTGGGTCCTATTGTATGACTCTCGGTTCAAAAAAATTCAAGGGAAACTACGTACAAGATGGCTTGGACCCTATGAAGTAGACACTGTTTTCCCCAATGGAACAGTAAGGCTCCTCACAATCGATGACTCCAAAACACCATTACTTGTAAATGGTCATCAGCTCCGTCTGTACCAGTGCCCTATTTCCAAAGAAGATTTTAAGGCCACATGTGTGGCAGACCCTCATTACCTCTTTTTAGAGGGGGCTTCTACCCCTCATTGCAATTAATTCTTTTTAAGTTAATTTATTTAGTATTAGATTAGATTTTATTTACTAATAATCTCTGTCAAGAAATACCATGTTACAATCAATTTTTGCAGATTACCGATCAAAGCACAGGCCACTAGGAAAGGACGATCCTACTTCATGAAGAGGCAAGCTTTTCCATTGCTGAAACACCACTGTCAGCAACCCCACACCATTCTCCCCATTGTTGAAACACCATTGTTCAGTGACTTTCTAACTTCCTTCATTGCTGAAACACCACTGTTCAACGACTTTTGACTTTCCCCATTGCTGAAACACCACTGTCAACAACCCCACACCATTTTCCCCTATCACTATTCATCAACCTTTCACCATTTTCCCATTGCCACGGTTCAACAATTCTTCACATTTCCCATTGATGAAACAATACCATCCAACAATTGTTTCACCCTTTATTTTCTGTTGCTGAAACACCATTGTCAGCAACTTTCCATTGCCAAAACACTATAGTTTAGCAATTCTTCACAGTTTCCATTGACGAAACAACATCGTCCAATAATTGTTTCGCCCTTTCTTTTCTATTGTTGAAACAACATTGTCAGCAACTTTCCATTGCCAAAACACTGCAGTCCGACAATTCTTCACAGTTTCCATTGACGAAACAACACCGTCCAACAATTGTTTCGCCCTTTCTTTTCTGTTGCTGAAACACCATTGTCAACAACTTTTCGCCCTTTGTTTTCTGTTGCTGAAACACCAACTTTTCAACATTATCTATCAGCAAGATTTTGTGCTCTCATATTACATTTTGTCCTTCTAGTCAATAAATCCTTGATACAATTCATCTAACAAATCAAAAGTCTCTGCCACGACCACTGCAGAACTATTGTGGACATGCATTATATTTTGTTTGCAGCATGAATCAAAAGGTAAAGGCGAGGTATGTAAATTTTATGTAATACAGTTAAGCTATAGTTAATGAGAAGATTCCAAATCATTATGACCACTCGAGTGAAATCATTAGTAGCTGCACTTGACGGGGGGGGGGAGGACATATCAAACTTTAATACCATCAGACGGGGGGGGGGAGGACATATCAAACTTTAATACCATCATTTCACATGAATTCACCATCGCCATTCCTATTTACCATCCGTTCGTTCGTTTCACCACCATTTGCATGCCTCCACTCGAAAAACTTACTCTGCATAGAAGTTGTTACTCAACTCTTTGACGGTGTATTTTACTGAGCTGTTAGCTATGGGAGGCTCTGTTATACGGTACAAACCCACCATGATAGCCCTGTTAGAACTGTATCTAGAAGCCTATCAAAATTTTCTACGAGCAGGATGGCTCAGTTATTTTCAGAGACTCTGGGATTTTGATCAACAACAGGTTCTGCAATTTGCCCAAAATATCCAAGGAGATCATTCCATTGCTCAAGGGGTTTGAATCTCAGTTACAGAAGAGGATATAGTGCAGGTTTCGGGTCTCCCTACCAATGGCACTTGCTTGTTCAGCTTCAAACATATCATCCTGAATGCCCAGCGGGATTTCCTCTTGCCGGAGGAACAAATTGAATTTAAAGGCTGGGGTGTCCAACTTAGCTCGTTTCCGCCCCCATGGCCGCAAGTTGCAAAATTCGTCAAACACTACCTTACCTATGAAGGCTGATACCAGGTAGTTTACCAGCACAATTTTCTCATGTTGGCTCATTTACGACATAATAGATTGGTGAACATTCCTTATTATCTGCTCGGTTGTCTCAAAAATATGTCACACTACTGTAAAAAAGCTAAAGATCCCACCATTTCACTCACCCATCACCGTCTCGTTCAACTACTTATCCAAAAGGGTTTTGCCCAACAAAACCTTCCACTAAACAACCCACCTATAAATCCCCAAGAAGCCGCTGAAATTCCTGAAAATCTTCAGGAACAACAACCACAAAACCCTCCAGACTCTCCAGAAATACCTCAAAGTCCACCTACAGAACCAATCAGTCCAATTAACCCCCCTACCATACCAAGCTTTCCCCACACTTTACCAGAATCATCCACTCCTGCCCTTCATATTCTTAGCGA
>CBVK0101168062.1:0-14150 GCA_900067695.1 Picea abies
TCTTAATTGGTTTGACCCATCTTTGTGTTTACCTATTATTCAGTCATTGGGATATACTTTGCTTTAATCTTGTTTTTCATGTTATGTTGTTACCTTGAAACCAGTTTCAAACCACCTTACTAAAAAAAAAAAACCAATCATAAAACCCTCAAAAAACTTTTTGCAATAAATCGATGATTCCCTAGCTTGCCCTTAGCAGTCGAGTGCAACTTTAGGGACTAACAAGATACATCTTCAATGGGATTCTCCTCTTCCTAATGAGGGCATGTACATGATGTCAGTTCTGGAGATGAAAAAGATCAAGAAGCAGGTACAAGGCTTATTGGATCAAGGGGTCATTAGGCCCACTTCATCTCCTTGTGGTTCTCCGATCGTGATGGTGCCAAAGAAAGATGGCACATGGATAATGTGTATCAATTACCGGTCCTTGAATAAAATCACGATGAAAAATCGATACCCTCTTCCTTGTATAGATAATTTACTTGAGCAGTTGAAGAATGTTGTTTATTTCACTAAGTTGTATTTGCACAGTGGATATCATCAAATCAGGGTTGCAAAACAGGATGCATGGAAGAATTCCTTTAAAACCAAATATGGATTGTTTGAGTGGTTAGTTATTTCATTTGACCTTTGTAATGCTCTGGAAACTTTCATGCGTACGATGAATAAGTATTCAGGCCTTTCCTAGATGAATTTGTGATTGTGTACTTACACAACATTATTCTTTTTAGTGAGACTTGGGATGAGCATTTGAGGCATGTAAAGAAAGAATTGGATTCTTTGAGAAGGGAAAAGTTGTGTGTGAAAATGTCTAAATGTGAATTTGGCAAGACTGCAGTTGTGTACTTAGGTCATATTGTAGGAGGAGGACAATTGAAAATTTATCCTTCCAAAATTGAAGTAATTGTAAAATGGCCTAAGCCAAAAATTGTAACCGAAGTCCGAAGCTTCTTAGGTGCAGTCCAGTATTGGAGGAGATTCATTCCCAACTTCTCCTTTATAGTAGGTCCCTTGCATGCCTTAACCAACATGAATAACACTTTTCAGTGGGAAGGAAAGTAACAAAAATATTTCAACACTTTGAAGGAGAAGATCAGTACTGCACCAGTATTAACACTGTTGAATCTTCAATGGCCTTTTGAGATTGAGACAGATGCCAGTGGATACGCCATGGGTGTAGTATTGATGGAATATCGTAAGCCTATCTGTTACCAATCTGAAACTTTTAACCAAGTTGTTGTTAAATATCCTACATATGATAAGGAGTTGTATAAATTAGTTTAAAGCGTAAAGAAATGGAAGCACTACTTGTTAGGGAAGGAAACAATTATACATATATATAACCAACCCTTACAATATCTCCAAGCATAGACCAAACTAAAACAATCTCGACACTAATCTACAACAATTTCATTTGGTAATCAAGTACAAGAAGGGTACAAGTAACAAGGTAGTCGATATGCTTTCTAGACCTCGTATTGTTGATTCTATTATTTTGAAGAATACTTATTTATCTCATGATATCTATGTACAACAATATGCCATCTATGAAGATTTTAAAGAAGTATATGAGAAGTTAACCCATGGTGCACATGTAGAGAACTATTGTTTGCAGAGATACTCTATCATCTTGGGAAGCTATGTATTCCTACAAGTGAACTAGTTCATGTGATACGATAAGCTCACACTTCTCTTGTGTCTGGGAATTTTGGGGTAGGAAAAGCTATGGCTCATTTGCAGAGGTTTTGTTATTGGCCTCAAATGAAAACAACTGTAACTAAGTATGTAAAGGGGTGTGTGATGTGTTCTACTTGTAAGCACACTAATAGAAAACTGGGGCTATTCTCACCACTTCTTGTTCCATCCCATCCATGGGAAAGCATTTCCATGGATTTTTTAGGGGGTTTACCAATGACCAGAGGGGTTCATGACTATCTGTAAGTTGTAGTGGATAGGTTCAGAAAGGTGTGTATCTTGATGCCATGTAAAAATTAGATCACTACTGAGTAGAATGCTAATCTCTTCTTTCATCATGTTTGGGTTCACTTTGGGTTACCCACGTCCATTGTCTCGGATCGAGATACTCAATTCCTTGGGGATTTTTGGACTAGCTTGTGCAGAATTATGGACACCAAATTGAAGAGGAGAATTGCTTTCCATCCATAGATCGACGAACAAACAGAGGTGGTAAACAGAATAGTGGTACTTTTTCTTCGAGGCTACTGTAACAAGCATCCCCAAGTTATGGGATGAACAAATACCCTATTTACAACATGCTTATAACTGAGCTTTACATTCATCCGCTCAAAGTTCACCTTTTGAGACATGTTTTGGGTACCTACCTAAGGTTCCTTTGGAATTAATGTATGGGAGAGATGTCAATGTGAATGAATAACGAACAGAGAACAGAGCCTGCAATTTCATCCAGAGGATCTAGCAGATATGCTAAGAAATCAGGGAACAATTGGAGAAATGTCAGGCATAGTATAAGGCTTGGAATGACAAGCACAGGGTTGATCATCAGTTCCAGGTTGGAAACCGAGTATGGATTCATATCAGCAAGGAATTATTGAAGGGTGAAGGCAAGAAGCTCAATCCCGTCTAATATGGACCCTTCACTATCTTGGAGAAAAGCGGCACTAATGTTTTTTGTTTAGATCTTCCACCTTATATGCAGATTTACTTAGTTGTGAATGTAGAGAACTTGAGCCTTTTTTAGCCTCCCATGATCATGGATCAGGATGAGGAAGTTCCAATACCTTCATTTGATGAGTTTGCACCTGAATACTTGGATGAGTTATAGTAATATATCATCCTGGGCAGAAGGATGAGGGTTTCACGTTGGGGTGATGTTGATTATCTTCGAGTAGGCTTAAAGGGTACACATCCAAGCAAGGCAAAGGGGATTGAAAAGGACAAAGTGAGGGGACTCTTCCCTCACTTAACTATTGATTGATGAAAGATTTTGGTGGTCCAAAAATCTCTCGGTGGGAAGGCGTGATCCAAAACAGATCTAGAGAAGGCTAAGAACAACTCAGAACTCACAGATGCAACTCAGGACACTCAAAATGGCTTCAGCAGATAGAGGTAGGGAAAAAAATTCAAATTTCCCAAAACTCAGTGAAAATGGAATGATTGCGAAGAGTGCATCACAAGATTTCTAACGGTGAAAACAGCTCGTCAAATGGAGTTACAAATCGAATGATATTCATAATCAAAGTTTTGGTCAACCTAGCCCAGTCAGCAGGGATGAGTCAACATCCATACTACTGACGTCAACATCAGTAAGGATGAAATCATTGTCCATACAACATATGTGGCAAGTGCAAAGGGAGACACGTGTCATGATGACATTAGCATGACATCAACATGATGACGTTGCAGCAAGAGAGGCTACCACGTGTCACTCAGTTTTGGAATTTTTGGGACGACTTGTGGACCAATGAAAAGTTGCCACATGGCAGTCCATAATTTACATGGCATCCATATGACACATGGCAGTCAGTACATTATGTGGCATCTGTACATTACATACATTATGTGGAAGGCTGACGTGGCATCCGTACGACACATGGTAGGAAGGTGACATGATAGGATGATTGTGAAATGAGGTGACGTGGGCCAATAATTGGCTGCCACGTGGCCCAGTAATGGTCTACCACGTGGAAGTGGGAAAATTTCCAATGATGCCCAACAATTGAATTATTATATATATATATATATATATACAATTCACCAAATATGGTGGCGGTTCCACCATATTTGGTGGCATATTCCTCGACCCACCATTCTAGCAGCATCTCCACCAAACTTAGCCCCTGCCAAAAATTTGTTATAACAATATGGATAAAAGGGGAGGCCCATGGGTTTGACCTTGGGACCTCCACCTAAACCTTCGCCAACAATGACTTAACATAGCTCCACTAACCAATGTGCCAACCAACTCTTTATTGCATAACCACCACCTTTTTATTATAAAATGGGGTTTTCACCAGTGTATGGAACAAGGATAGACCAAGGCACAACCATACGGAGTGGGAACATATTTCAATAATTTTCCCAGTCATTTATTGCAGAGGCAGGCATGAAAACCAAGACAGGGGTGTCTCTTGAGCCTGAAAGTGCCAGACTCGGATCAAGACATGGAGATAGTCATTTTTAAGTAATTCGACACCATGAACACAGTGGTGATTTTTGTTTTCTGATCTGAGAAAATATTGTGTAGATTAAATCCATAATTAGGTATACTTATGTATTTTTCCCAACTCTTTTGTGGAGTTAATAAAAAGTCCTACCCATTTGAGAGCAGGACCCAGAGACATAGTCCACCAGGGACAAACTCCATTATCAAGTTTTTGCGTTCATATTTCATGACTATGTCTCTTTCCTTTTGATATTTTCCTTCTTTATGGTGTACTTTAGTCTATGCTCATTTAATACAATTCTTTAATAAGTCACCAGACGAAAAGATCCCGGATCATTTTATGACATTCATCAATGATCTATTTCACCCCCATGTAGGGTTCTTTGTCATTATCTAGCCTGATGATATTATTATCACTAGTAAGACATGGGATGATATTTTACAACATGTTCACAAGTGTTGAACATCTTGCACGCCAATAAACTCCAAGTAAAGCTTAAAAGTATGTTTTTGGGCACTCATCTATTTCTTATTTGGGTTTCTTATTTTTAGTAGAGGGAATCAAGTACAATCCTCATAATGTAGATTCCCTCTTGAAGTAACCTTACCACACTCTATGAGTGAGCTCAAAATATTCATAGGTGATGTGAACATTTATCACAAGTTCATTTTTTAGTTCTCTGAGTTGAGATTGAGATTGAATGTGATGATTTTTAATATGTCATTGGATCTATACATAAACAATATTTTTAAGCATACCTGGATTGAGTTGGAGATGATGTTTCTCTTATAGATGCTTGCATACCTCTCCCACTTCTTCTATTTTTTCAGTCACTCTAAAAATGTGAGTCCAAATGGCCACAAATTGACCCTGCAGGCCTTTAAAAGGGAACGACAAGAACGCGGACATGTTCTTAAGAACACGCATGTGTTCTTAAGAATGTGCATGCATTTCTGGGATTTTGCACACATTCATGGGAATGCTCCTATGTGTCATGTTGAGTGGAGGTTCGGGGTTTCTTGAACCTGTCACGTTATGACGTGCACATTCCTAGACAGATACACACACGTGTTCCTTCTCACCCCGTTGCCACTTTATCGTCCATCAACTTTGTGCACTCACCAAATAATCAATAAAATCAATTTTTAACATATAATTCAATATATATTTTTATATTTATTAAATTTAAAATGATCTTTGCAATATTAATTAAATAAAAAATTATACAATATTTTTATATTAACACAATAAATAAACAAGATGGAAAATTGTATAATTAAATTTTATAATTGTATCAATTGTAATTAATAAATTGTTTTTTCATATAAATACAAAAATGTGAATAACTCCTCGTGGATGAATGATGAAAGCTTTCAGCAGTTGGCCAAGACAAATTGGACTAACATAAGGGACACTGAGGACATTCTGGCATGTATCCATTTTGCGTCAAATCTCAAAAAATTAAAAAAACCGGTTATTCCATGGGCAAAAGAAAAACAAAAAGCAGAGGAACAGGAGCTACAAAATATTGAGGAACAACTCAGACTCTTTCAAGAGGACCCGGAGGCAGGGTTTATGTCAAATTTGGCTCGTGAAAATTTAAAAAACTTGGAAGAAAGAAGAAGAACCTTGCTGGTGGAACATGAGGAAGCGTGGAGATTGAAAAGCAGAGCTATTTGGTTTGAAAAGGCGGATGAAAACAAAAAATTATTTCAAGCATATGAAAAAGGAAGGAGAGCATAAAATACCATTTGTAGTTTAAAGGGCCAATAGGGTAGATCCTGTACAACCTTTGAAGGCCTAGAAAATATGGGAAAAATTCATTTTCAAACCTTATTCAAAGAAGGCAGGAATGTAAATATCGCAAAAATAATTAAGGTGGCTTTATATCTCCCAAGTTTTTTGAAAGAACAAGGGAGCAAAGATTTATTTTCTGAAGTCACGGAAAAAGAGATAAAAGAAACCCTTCAAATCTTCCATAAGAATAAAATCCCTAGACCAGATGGGTGGACAATTGAATTCTTCAGGGGTTTTTGTTGACCTGATTAACACAGATATGCTAAAGGTCATTGAGGAATCTCAAACCAATGGTAGAATCCATGGGCCTTTCAATACTGCTTTTATTTCCCTCATCCCAAAGGCAAATTATCTGCACACCTTCAATGATTTCAGGCCAATCTCTTTATGTAATTGTATCTACAAGATTATAGCCAAAATCATAACCCGTGGATTGAAGCCTTTTCTTTCAAAAGCCATTTCCAAGGAACAATTCAGGTTTCTTGAAGGGAGACAAATTCATGAGGCAATAGGGGTAGAAGAAGAAGGCCTTCATAGCCTAAATACCATAAGATCAAAAGGAGAAATTCTAAAGATCGATCTTTCAAAATATTTTGATAGAGTAAACTGGTTTTATATCTGTCTACTTCTCACTCATCTTGGCTTTCAAGTTGCATTTATAAAATGGGTGATGGCATGCATTTCCTCGGTAACCTTTGCAGTGCTCATCAATGGAGAAGCCTCCCCCTTCTTCAAATATGAAAGAGGATTGCGTCAAGTATTTCCTTTATCCCCCTTACTTTTCCTCCTGGTAGCTGAGGGTCTAAGTAAAGCTATCGGTGCAGCAACCAGGCTGGGGAATTTTCAGGCAATAATAGTTGCAACAAGGTTCATAATCACACACCTTTTATTTGTGAATGATTTTCTCATCTTCTGTAATGGAAAAGATGGAGATGTAGAAACTTTGGTTGACATCCTATTGTTGTTTTGTTTAGCCACAGGTATGAAAATAAATGAACAAAAATCAACTATCACTACCTCGGAACTGGATGAAGAAGAAATGGCAATGTACCTGAGTCTTTTTCCTTTTTTTCTTTAGGATATCTCAAAAGGGTTAAAATACTTGGGCTTCCAGTTAAAGCCAAATAGCTACAGGAAAGAAGATTGGAAATGGTTGATAGCAAAACTAGAGAAAATATTAAACGGTTGGAGCTTTAGATGGTTATCAAAAGAAGGTATACTCACACTAACCAAATCTATTTTTGGAAGAAATACCAGTTTATTGGATGTCGTTAGCATGGATTCCAAAAGGAGTTCTAGAAAAAATCAGAAGGATCTGTGAACGCTTAATTTGGTCCTTGTTCTGAAGAAAAGTATAGTCAGCCATGGTCAAAATGGGATAACATAGCTTTTCCAAAAGCATTGGGAGGTTGGGGGCTCAAAAACATTTTCTTGGTTTCTAAGGCCCTTGCAGCAAAATCCTGTTGGAGGCTCATATCAGACACCAAGTTGTGGACCCTTGTAGTAGCACAACAATATATTTCCCCAGGTTCAATTGAAGATTGGATCAGAAGCCCAATCAAATCTTCAACAAATGGATCGATTATTTTGAAAGAAATGATCTCTTCTTTTCCAGTGGTTGGGGATAGTCTTACTTGAAGGGTGGGTAAAGGAAATCATTTACGAATTGGTGTTGATCCATGGCCAAGAAGTGGAAACTCTCACTTACTGTCGGAGGTTCTAATTGAACAGTTACAAAGGAAAGGTATCTTTTACCTCTCTCATTTAGCCGACCCTCCAACAACAAATTTATGGAACCAAGGTTGTAAAAATGCTACTCTTCTAGGACTAAATGGGATTCAAGAAGAAACAATGACAAACTATATAGTCGCACTCAGAAGAGGCCACATCAGAATCACTAGAAAGGATGATGAACTAGTATGGAAAAAATATCCAATAGGCTTATACACTCCGAAAGTAGTGTACATTTCACTGAACATTGACCCATTGCAAAAAAACCCCAAATGGTGGTGGAAAGGTCTTTGGAAGATAAAATTTCCTCAATAAGAAAAAATGTTTATGTGGGCAGCCATAAATAATCGAATCCCAACTTGGGAGTTCTTGAAAAAGTGTCAGATAGAAGGACTAGGGAGATGTGCCCTCTGTAAAAATGAAAACTAATCCACTATACATATTATCATCACCTGCCCCTTCACAATAAAAGTATAGACTGAAACGTCAGCCAACATCAGGAAGAATTGCATTTGGGCTGGAGAATCTATGGAAATAGCTTGGAAAAATTGGATAGATAATCTAGGAAATAAAGAGATCAAAGCTCTCCCTCTTTTATTAAGATGGGGAATCTTGCTAGCAAGAAATGTAGAAATCTTCAAGGATAAAGCCACAATTCCAGAATTAATAGTTGCTCAAAGTATTTGGTAAGGAAACAAGAGACAATAAATAAGGGTAAGGAAACAAGAGACAATAAATACATTAAAACCCTAGGCTTACTTTGATGGAGTTGCTCAGGACTCTGTTTGTGGAGGAGGATTCGTTCTTCATCTATCGGAAAACTATTTTTTCCTTTTAAAAATGGGATTGAGAAGGGGGACAAACAATTATGCTAAACTTATGTCCATGAAGCTTCTACTTCTATTTTCCAGAGAAAAAAGGCTTACATCAATTACAAATTTTTTGGGACTCTATGAATGTTATAAATTGGACAAGAAAACACAAAAACTGTCACAGTATTTTGCTTAGCCCTATTCTGGGGGAAATATTTATGATGTTGGACACCTTTGATACTATGCTTATATCTCATGTCTACAGGGACAGGAACATGGTAGCAGACTCACTGTCCAAAGAAGGATTACAACTACTACCAGGACAAGTGCATATCATTGATAAAAAAGGGAAAGACTCAAATGCTTTCTATCACAGGCCTTTTATAGAAGATCAAGAAATCCTACAAGATTGATGAAATCGGACATAATCTATCCAATTGACAGCCTTTTGAAAAATGAAATTTCCACTTGATCGACTTTCTTTGAGAATCTATGGAGAAGGTAAGAAACAAAGAATGAACTTGATGGAAACCATAAAGAGTTTGCAAAGGGATGTCCTGAGTCATAAATATGACAATGATAAGCTTATGAAATCCAAGGAGCTATAGGAAGACTTCAGCATTAAGTTGATGCAGATCTTGAATATAATTGAGAAGAAAATGGATAAGGAGACTGAGTCAAGTAGATAATGAAGCTATAGGTCCCATGATAAGAGGGGAAGGTAAATACACAATAGAAGTGTTGGAATACAACACCATCACTCTACAAGACATTCCACTAGGAGATCATGCAGTAGTTCAAGTCCTATTAAGAAAGCTAAGAAGACTAGGGTGGATCAAATACAAGGGGAAATAAAAAAAAATATATATCCTACTTTCGATGGTGAACATAAGAAGGATGAGGATGAAAAAACTTGGTTGATAAATATGAGAAAGTATTTTCACTTGCACAGTTACTCTTCATTGGCATAAGGAAAAATTGTTATTTAACAACTCAAGGGAAAAGCATCAATGTGTTCGGACCAATATGTGCAAGTATAGCGCATTGATGAGAAGAAAGCGACTTGGAGAGAATTCAAGAGACACTTTCAAAGGAAATAATTAACTAAGAAGTATTATGACAAAAAAATGAAAGAGTTATTTGTACTCAATCTTGGGAGTAAGATGATAAATGAGTATGAAAGAAGGTTTTTAGAACTACTAAAATATGTTTCTTTCATCAAATATGAGCTAGTTAAGATTCAAATATATTTGAGTAGGCTTCCACCATTTATCAGTGAAATAATACAATATGATGATCCCAAAACATTGGAAGAAACTATAAGAAGGGATAAGCTCCTTTCTTATTAGAAAAAAGGGAAGGCATATTACCATAAATCTTGGGAAGACAAGAAGAAATGTAAGATGGAACTGAGGAAGAAGGGGATTAAGCCACCATCCTTCATAAATAAATTTTACGAACAACCAGCTACTAAAGAATCTAGAATGACGAAGACAATAGGGAAAAGGCCAATGCAAGAATATATTCAGTGTTGGGGTTGTAAGGGAGATCACATGTATAGAGATTTCCCGCGTAGGAGTGAAAGAGTGAAGACTCCTCACAACATGCAAAAAGATGAAATAATAGAGGACGTGGGAAGAAGTGTACCTAAGATTTATGCAACCTTAGACAAAAAGAAAGTCAAGTTTCAATCAAATATGATTGAAGTTGAAGGTAAGATAAATAATCATCCCATTGCTATTTTAATTGATTCAGGGGCTAGTCATAGTTATCTAAATCCTAAGATGGTGGAAAGGTTTCATTTTCCAAGAAGAAATCTTGGAAAAACTTAGATGGTGTAGCTAGCCACAAGAGATAAAAGGAATATTAGTGAGATTATTAAGGTATGTACGATGAACCTGAATGGAATGAACACCAACGTAAAGTTGAATATCATACTTTTAGGTTCCTATGATTGTCTAATTGGTATGGACTGGTTGTATCAACATGTCCTAGATTATTATAAAAAATCATTTACTTGCTTGGATGAGGAAGGAAACTTAATGAAAATACA
This sequence comes from Picea abies, assembly GCA_900067695.1. Lineage (NCBI taxonomy): Eukaryota > Viridiplantae > Streptophyta > Pinopsida > Pinales > Pinaceae > Picea > Picea abies. The sequence continues at coordinate 10,539 of CBVK0101168062.1, forward strand.
AGGGATTCCTAGAGCGGTAACTTCCAGAGAAATTTCATCCTTGCAGCTGAAGAAAAGTTGCAGAAAAGGGTGTCAATTTTTTCTCGTGCAGATGGAAGAGACACCTAGGGATAAGCTGTGAGACATTGAATATTGTGCAGTCCTGAAAGAGTTTGAAGATGTATTCAAGGAGATATCAGGGTTTTGACTTAAAAGCGATATTGACTTCTCTTTAAATCTGATGCCTGGAGAAGCTCTAGTATCTAAGACTCCTTACGTGATGAATACACTTGAATTGAAAGAATTTCAATGAAGATCTTCTGAAGAAAGGGTATATGTGCCAGAGTGTGTCACCTTGTGGTGCCCCAGTATTTTTTGTAAAGAAAAAGGATGGAACCTTGAGACTTTGAATATATTTCAGGAAGTTGAACAAAGTAACTGTGAAGAACAAGTATCATTTTCCAAGGGTAGATGACCTCTTTGATCAACTGAAAGATGAAAAAATATTCTCCAAGATTGATCTTAGGTCAAGATACCATTAGGTAATAATTAAATGAGAAGATGTCAATAAGATTTCTTTCGGAAAAAGGTAGAACTCTTATGAGTTCAAAATGGTGCCATTCAGGTGAACAAATGCACCACATGTATTCATGTGTCTCATGAATGGTGTATTTAGGAATCACTTGGACCCGTGTTTCATTGTCTTTTTGGATGACATTCTGATATATTCTAAGTCTGAAGAAGAACATGAGAAACACTTGAGAATGGTGTTACAGGTTTTAAGGGAGCATCAGTTCTATGCCAAATTGTGCAAGTGCTCATTTTACCAGAAGCACATACATTATTTGGGCCATATCATCTCCAAGGAGTGGATAGTAGTAGATCCAAAGAAGATAAGAGATATTGAAAATTGGCCAGTGTCAGGGAATGTATCTGAGGTAAGAACATTCATGGGCCTAGAAAGTTACTACAAAAGATTCATTGAGGGAATCTCAATAATTTCACACCCAATTACTTTTTTTCATAAGAAAGGCATGAAGTTTGAGTGGACATTGGATTGTGAAAGGAGTTTCCAACACTTGAACCATTTACTAACAAGAGCTCCAATACTAAGAATTGTTGATCCAAATGAATATTTCATTGTATGCATTGATGCATGTAAGGCAGGACTTGGTGGAGTCCTTAGTCAGAATGGATATGTTGTGTTCCCTTGTTCCTGAGATTAAAATTAAGGCTCAAAGCATAAGGTCAGGCATCAGGAAATTAAGGAATGTTTTCAGAATGTTTTTTCTTCCGTTAGTTGTGTAAAAATTAAGTACTCAAATGAAATTAATAGTTGAACAGAACAAAGGTCATATTTTGTCGTCTGAGTCAATTTATCAAAAAGGACAATGAAGGAGAAAATTACAAAACTATTAAAAAAATTAAGGCATCAATGATAGAAGAATCTTACTTTGCTTATAGTAGAAGAAGGAGTGGAATGCACCCCTGAAAGGATATATAATGTAGTGATCCAAGTAACTTGCAGGTCTTGTATTTGCTAATAGAAAATACAGAGGAAAACCTATTTACTATCAGATAACTAAATGAAATGTAATCATAGTAGATGTTGTACTAAGTTGCAATTGTTCACTTATCAAGGAGTAACGTAAAGGAAACTAGAGATGTGGAATACAAAGATAGCACATAACTCAAGAAACACAAAATGTGGAATCCCTGTCTGCACTTGTATTAATACTCACAAAGGATGATTTTTCTCAGTTAAAATATAGCAAGAAGCAACCTGTTTTAATTCTTTGAAATATGTATTTATACAAAAAGTTCTCAACCCTAAGCGGTTGGAATTCCTCTATTTCTAAAATAGTAAATTTACAGAATATGAAATATGAAACATTTCGCTTGCATTTACGTTGGTCTCCTCATTATGTTGGCATAGGTGTTTCTTTCTCTAGTTCTCCAGCTCCAAAACAGATAACGCACACAGGTTATCTCATTTGTTTCCATAGGTATTACCTTTTCCTTCCTCAATACATATGATGCATCTGCTCACAAATTGTGCCACCAACCTGGAGGGCTCTATTAAGTTATTATACTAAAAAATATATCATTTATTTTCCAATTGAGGCAATCTTTATTCCATTCATCTATCTTCTGAAAATATAGACTGAAGTTGCAGAATAGGATTTACTAGCCATCTATTTATCTGCATAATATCAACCTATTTTATCTGTGAGATTTTGGCCTGATCCTCTTCCATATTTGTCTGAATGTCAATTTGATATTTTGTTATGTCAATCTGACCCAGTACTCCAGAGTTTTCTTCTTTATCAAGGCCTAATGATTCTTTGTTGAGTGAGTGGAAATCCTCTTCATAGGACTCCTTCACTTTCTTATTCATTTTCCTACTTTTAGCTATTCTTTATTCCCAGGTCTTTAGTATTATATCACCCCTGGTCTATTTTTAAATGGACAACATTGAAGCCATAGCTACTCCTTCTTTTGTTGACGACACAACTTCTTCTTGGAAGGTAATCCGGGCAACAATATCTTCTCTCTCTCTTAAACAAATGTTATTTAATGATTGATTTATCACCCGAAAATGATCTTGGACAATTTCAACCTTAGCGAGAAGGCTTTGTTATGTTGTTTCCAGTTCCTTTCACACTTCCAATGCCTAAGCTTGGAACACTCGTTGATTAAGGTTTGTTATCATTTATGTCAACCATTGAAGAGTAGCACAAAGGCTTGGGTAATGGACCCAATATTGTTTGATGTAAATATGAATCATTATTTTTTTTTCATGGTTGATAAGAAGTAAATATGGATGAACTCCAAAGTGGTCCNNNTGGATGAACTCCAAAGTGGTCCCCTTATGGTGAAAGCCCTCACGGGAAGATGTTTTGTGGAGTAAGAGAACCCATGATTAATTATGTAATAATGAGATGAAGGAAAGTGATTTTGTCATGGAAAATATCCTATATGGATAGTTCCTGTCATCTAATTTTTGGTGGTATGTGTAACGTCACATAATTCCTCACGGTTAGAGAGTTATGGCCATGAGAAGTTGGAGACCCCGGGTTTGGGTAATGGACCCAAGTTTGTTTGATGGGTAACGGTATGAGCTATGATATATTTTCAGATAATATTATTCTATATAGATAGTACATGTCATGCAATTTCTAGTGGTATGTATAACATCACATAACTCCTCACGGTTTGAGAGTTATGGCCTTACGAAGTTGGAGGACCCTCATACGTCATCTAGAAGCCCCAAAAGGTCAAAGTAGTCAAAGTGGTTTAAGAGATTTTAAAAGATAAATAATAAAGTGAAGTGATGAGTGTATTATAATTCAAAGTGAATACAAAACAAATTATTTCAATAATAAATTTAATGGAGAAATTAGAAGTGGACCCAACCCTAAAATAAGGAAAGTGGGTCAAGTGACCTAGAAGATGTTTTTAAAGAAGCTACTTGGAGAGTATAAATAAGAGGCAAGGCTCTCTCATTTGAATCACACTTGAGAATATTGAATATCTATATGTTTGTGAGGTAACCAAGGATATCTAAACGGGAATTCTGAGTGAAGGTGAAGAAAAGAAGGCCGAAATGCAAGGAAGGATAAATTCTTTTGA
>CBVK0101168064.1:0-20021 GCA_900067695.1 Picea abies
ATTTGAAATGAATGTAAATTTAATGTGCTTAGGCTGTTGAGCCAGGAAAGGCGTGCCTTTGAGCATGCGTTAGATAGGATCATCTTTAATGCCAAGATCGGTTGAGATCTAGATCCAGGCACTGGACTAGACAACCATTGATTATAATTGAATAGGGTAGGTGAACCTAGAGGGAAGCGCTAAGAGCCCTCAGGTAAAAGAGATTTTAGAGATCTCATTTTAGGTAGTAGTTGAGGTAGAGATGAGAAGAGCCAGAGAGAGCTCAGGAACACCATTGTAAAGATACAGGCATTGTTGCCATTTATTAATATAAACAAATCATTTTTTCCTACATATTCTGTGTATATGGATTTTTGTGTGTGTTCCCTATGTATGTTGTGAATGTATGATTATTGATGCATTCTGTAGGGGTGTGTTTGATTTCAGGGTTGAAGGTCTTTGAGGCTTCATACCAGGAGGGTGTGTCAGAATGCTGAGGTTCTGAGAGCCGTGCACAAAGGATGCACTTTTGAACTCTGAGGAGTCAGACAAAGACGTGCTGAGGCACAGCACTGAAGTCAACAACTCAAGAGAGAAGAAGACCTTTGAGGTTACTGAACACCTCAGGAGGCGAGGCTGTGTAGCTGAAACACAGTTGCAGACAGAATCTCTTAGGAGTTCTGGAGGAGCTCTGCCAAGAGGGCATTGAGCCTGTGCAAGGAGTGCACAGAAGAAGAACTCTGTTGAGAGTTCAAGGAAAGAAGAATCATTGAGGATTATGGAGAGCTCTGCCAAGTGGGCATTGAGCAAGTGCATAGGTGCATAGGCAGACAGAACTACTGAACGTTCTATGGAGAAGAGACTCCGCCAGGAGGGCGTTGAGGAAGGGTGCATACAGGCACGAGGTGAAGGGAATTCTTTGAGTTCTGAAGCTGAAAGAAGAGTCCACTGAGGGACCTTTACTGGGTTTCTGAATACCCAGAGGGCTCAACAAGAAGTTGCTGAAGCAGCAGGACAACCAGGAATGCGTCAGTTTCTCCATCTGAGGGGGAGGAAGGAAGAGAAAATCCCTCAAGGGGTCTGAGCGTTCGTGGGAAGCTTAGGAGAGACAACACTGTAGGTGCGCAAAGACTCTGCAGAGACACAGGAGTCAAAGAATCCTCAGAGGGTTCGGAAGAAGGAGAAATCTCAGGAAGGGCAGTGTTGTATACGTGCAGTGAGACTCAAGTTCGAGGAGCTCGCAGAGGGAACAAGCAAAGGTCGAGGCCTTTGTAAATTCGAATTTATTCCAAGACTAGGAAGAAGGTGCGAAGGAGCTTAGGGAGGAGCAACAATAGCCATCAGATAGACCGACAGATCTGGACCATCGAGTAGTTCACGTCCAGGAGGGGCGCCAGAAGAAGCGCACAGGAGAGGAGGACTGATAGCCGTTGGATCTCACGAAGGAATCCCGTAGGCCGTCAGATCGGGAGGAATTGCACGGAGGTTAAGCCTCAGGAGGAGAGTAGAGAGGAAGAACAGATATGAGCTGTTGGATATGAGAAGAAACCCCGACAACCGTCGGATCTGCGAAAGCTGCACGAGGTTTAGTCATCGGGATATCGTCCATCGGGAAATTGGAGCTCTCGAGATCGTGTGAGTTGGGACAGTGCAAGTCGTGAAATCCCGACGAGATCTGGACCATCCGTTGGTAGAGGGACATGTGGCAAGATCTAGCGCCATCGACGATTAGGCGCATCGGGAAAATGACATTCCCGTGAACAAAGACATCGGGGACATATAGGTCGGAAACCCCGACATAATCTGGACCATCCGTTCGGTGGATAGGTGGCAGGAATCCATTGAAGGATCGGGATATCAGCATTCAGAGAATCAGAGTTCTCGAGGTCGAGGGAAACAGGACATCAGAAGTCCCGAAATTCCGACATAATCAGGATCGTCCATTTGGAGAGGACGCATGGCAGCGATTGAGAGCTACTGGGGAAAGCTCGACAGGAGGCTTCATCGATAAATCGGGAATCGAGATATCGGAGATCCCAGGAGCAAAGAATTCACGCATTTGGGAATCGTGATCCGCGATTTCCTGACAAGATCTGAACCGTTCGCTTGGAGGACGCGTGTCATAGGATTAGGCACATTGGGGATCGGTAAATCAGAGATCCTGTGCACAAGGAGTTCATGCATTTTGAAACCACGAACCCCAAAAATCCAATGGGGAGTTAGACTGCGGTCACATGGAGTGATGGTCACATTGACCAGGAGTTATAGCCAGTTCTGAGAGCCGTGCACAGAGGATGCACTTCTGAACTCTGAGGAGTCAGACAAAGACGTGCTGAGGCACAGGACCGAAGTCAACAACTCAGAAAGAAGACTTGTGAGGTTGTTGAACACCTCAGGAGGTAAGGCTGTGTAGCTGAAACATAGTTGAAGGTAGAATCACTGAGGATTCTGTGAGAGCTCTACCGAGTGGGCATTGAGCATGTGTAAAAAGGTGCATAGAGGAAGGAACTCTACTCAGAGTTCAAAGGAAACAAAATCATTGAGGATTTTGGGAAGCTCTGCCAAGCGGGCATTGAGCAAGTGCATAGGTGCACAGTAGAAAAACTATGTTGTGGGTTCAGAAGAGAGAATCACTAAGGATTCTGAGAGCTCTGCCAGGAGGGCATTGAGCAAGCGCATAGAGGCACAGGATAAAGGTGACAGAACCATTGAACGTTCTGGGAAGAAGATACCTCGCCAAGAGGGCATTGAGAAAGGGTGCAGACAAGCACAAGGAGAAGAGAGCTCTTTGAATTTGGGAGTGAAGAAAGAGTCTACTGAGGGACCTTTACTGGGTTACTGAACACCCAAGGAACTTAACCATTTAGGTCTGTTGAGGAGGAGAGCCAGGAAGGCATCTTATTCTCTCTCTAAAAGAGAAGAAGAGTAAAATCCCCAAGGGGTCTAAGTGTCGCAGAAGCTCAGAAGAGATAGAACGTTGTGTGCATATGAAGACTCTGCAAGGAGTGTAGGAGTCGAAGAATCCTTTGAGGATTCAAAAGAAGAAATCTCAGGAGGGTCAGCGTTGTATACGCGTGGCGAGGCTCGTGGTTATGGAGCTCGCAGAGGAACAGACAGAGGTCAAGACCTTTGGAAATTTGAATTCCTTCCAAGTCTAGGGAGAAGGTGCGAAGGAGCTCAGGGAGGAGCAATGACAGCCGTTGAATAGACCGACAGATTCTATACCATTGGTTTTTAGCGTCCAGGAGGAGCTAAGGAGGAGCCTACAACAGGAGGAGACCGATTGTCGTCAGATCTCACTCGAAAATCCCGACAGCCATTAGATCGGGAGGAATTGTGCATGGTTTAGCCTCAGGAGGAGGAGCGCACAGAAGAGCAAATCTGGACTGTTGGTGTTACGCGTTCAGGAGGAGCTCAGGAGAAGCCCATAGAAGGAAGCGGACCGACAATCGTCGGATCTCACTTAGAAATCCCGTAAGCCATTGGATCGGGAGAAGATGCACAGAGATTAAGCGCAGGAGCAAGCCCGCAGGAGAAGTGATCTGAGCCGTCAGATGAGAAGTAGAAATTCCGTCAGCCATCGGATTAGACAGGAGCTGCACAAGGTTTAACAGTCGGGATATCGGCCATCGGGAAATTAGAGTTCTTGAGGTCGTAAGAACTGGGACATCGCAAGTTGCAAAATCTCGATGAGATCTGGACCATCTGTTAGCAAGGACACATGGCGGAGATCGCACGAGAGTTGGGATATTGGCCGTCAGAGAATCAGAGTTCTTGAGGTCGTGTGAACTGAGACCTCAATCGTTGCGAAATCCTGACTTGAATCGGAGTCGTCCGTTCACACGGGACAGGTGTCAGGAATCAGACAAGAGTCGTAGATCGGGAAATCGGAGTTCCTGAGGACAAGAGGAATAGGACATCAACAACCGCGAAATCCCGACGAGATCAGGATCGTCCGTTGGAGGGACACGTGGAAACCATCAGCGCACAAGGGAAAAGCCGCGACAGGAGTCAGCATGAAGGAAAGATGTTAGTCACCTGGAAAGAGTTGGGAATCGGGATATCGGAGATCCCAGGCACATAGGTTTCGTGCATTTCAGAATCGCGATACGCGATTTCTCGACACCATCAGAACCGTTCGTTCAGTGGACACGGGGTAGAGATATATGCCGTCGGAGGAAGTCCTGATAGGAGGTTGTTCATTGGCTAATCGGGAATCGGGATATCGGGGATTCTAGTGATGAGAGTTTTGTGCATTGGAAAATCACGATGCGCGATTTCCTGATAATGCCTTGGAGCATGGGAGCCAACTGTCATCACCGCAACGGAGGAGAACAGGTGGAATATTTCCAAGACAGGTGAAAGGACCATTGACAGGTCAACGACCGGGACCCATCGAACGATCGGGGATCGGAGATTCAGGAGTTCTGAGTACATGTGTAGCTAGACACTGAAAACCCTGTAATCCCGATGGAGAGTTATTGCTGAGGTCATATAGGAGGCGGTCGCATGGACTATGGTATAGCCGGGAAGGGCTAGAGCTGAGAAGGAAGGGCACATCGGGGATCGAAGAATCGGGGGTTGCAAATACATGTGCATCGTGACATCATAAACCTCGAAATCCCGATGGGAAGGTAAGGTAGTGGTCACGGAGGCATGGTCATATGTGACAGGAGCTAAGCTCAAGAGGGCTCGTGCGTGAAAGGAGCTCATCGCAAATCGGGGATTCGAGAGGACTGTGACTCTCGACAGTGGGAACAACGAAACCCCGAAACCCGATAGTGAGTCGGGGATAACCACGGTCAAGTGTTGAAGGCCGTGGAGGGTAAATAAGGACCTATGGATTGGGTCATGTTTTGATGGTGATTCCCGAGGGAATCTAAAGAGTCACTTTCGCTCAGAAGAAGGAGGAAAAGAACGACCCTGTGAGCAGGAGGTCAGGTGAAGAAACCCTGGGTGATAGGAAGGACCTCTTTGCATAACATATCTAAAATACAATTGGGATTTTACCCAAGGATATTTATTCATGCTAGTCTATGACAAAGGAATCCTAACATTTCTTTGGGAAATGATAGATGATCCTACAGAACTGTGATTATGTTGATGGGCACTAATAGAAAGACTTGGATGTGAATGGATGGAAGGGATCCGTAGCAGTAATAATTATTGATTTAATGAAGGGTTAAACATTGTATATGTGTATAATCCCTCACAATCATAGGAATGAGTCTGGTGACCATTCTCTGAAAAGGGGGAGCATGCACAACTCTCAGTTTTCGAAGGGAATTGAGAAACAAATTTTGTTGTTGGGTACATGAATTGTTGGACATGGTTTTTCTATTCAAGATGATAAACAAAGCTGTAGAAATATAGAGTGATTGAGTGAGAAATTAAAGTGAAGTGAGAAAGTCAAGGAGGATTATTTAAATAATAAAGTAAATAGAGAACTTTCAAATTATGGAAAGTGGTCAGGAGTGGGTTATCCCTAAAATAAAAAAATTATGTTAAGATGGTTAAAAGGTAACCCCTTTAGGAAGCTACATGAAAGTATAAATAAGAGGTAAAGCTCTCTCATTTTAATTAAACTTGAGCATATTGAATATCTATAGGTGACTTAGGTAACCAAAGGACATCTAAGCTGAATTTTAGAGAAAGGTGAAGTAAACAAGGTCAAAATTCAAAGGGGGATAAATTCTTTTGATGATGCTTTCTAAGATATGTTATTTATACGTCGTCTCACCATTTTCGTAATAACTTATTTTCTAGAATGAATCCGACCGTGAAGTTGGGAAGCCAATGAGGAAACATATCCAAGTAGCTGTGGTACAAATTTTATCTTCTGGGTCTTTGTATTTTTGGATTTACACTCCTTGGAAAACAATGTTTGTGGCTAGTCTTGAAAATAGTCTAAAACAGGTGTTTCGGGTAAAAACGTCAAAAGTTTTCATAACAGATCCAAATTTAGTAAGAAAAAATGTGTTGATTAGAGTAAAGTCTGTAGTATTTTGTGTAAAATTTTCAGATCCATACAACAAATATTTTGTTCGGGGCACACTCTACAATATCTCTCTCTAGAATAAGCCAAAATTCAACAAGGTGTGTTATTTTTTCTATAACTCCTTTGCTGAGAGGTTCCAAGTAGTGACACCTAGAGTAATTGCATAAAACACATTGAAGACAATTGTTTACTATTTTCAAATCTTTATTCATTACAAGTACATAGTTATGATTAATTCAAGCTAGGGTTGTTGACTTATCCAAAACTAGTAATGTGAGACTAAAGTAAAGTTTGATGAAAATGCTAGTCTCTTATTGTTAAAGTTAAGGAAGGTTTGTAGGTTTAGGTACAGGCAGGTGCATGGTTAATGCACTTGTTTATGGTACAAGTTGATTACAGGTTGTTTGGTACGATTTGGTGCATGGTTGATGCACTTGTTTATGGTACATGTTGATTATAGGTTGAGGTACAAGTTGATGCATGGTTCAAGTTATTGGTACAAGTTTCTTGATGTAGGTTTATTGATACATGTTTACAATAGTATATCTCACATTGATAGTGTGAAAGTGGTTCCATAATTATACTTATATATCAGAGAGGTTGGACAGGGCAAGGATAGGTGGTTGTAGGAACCTTCTGGTTGTAGCCAAAGAACATAGGGGGTTGTAGCCTCCTTCTGGTTTTAGCAAGAGAATTGCAGAGATTCCCTCAGATTGTAGCGTGAGAAACTAGGGGTTTGGAGCCTCCTTCGAGTTTCAATTGGAAAACAAAGGAAGTTGGTGCTTCCAATGAATGTGATTCTTCTAGACATATAAGAAAAAGAATTATGTGGTTTTCTAACGATTTGGGATTCCATGTAAAAACACTGGTGTACTATGTATGTGTATGATTGTTCATTTGTTCATTGTTTATTCACTCTGCAAATATTGGATGATAATTCTACATTGATATAACACTTGCATTATATAGTTAAAAAGAATTAGATTTCTCTATTATTGATTCAACCCCCCCTCTTAGTAATCCAACAAAATCCTTATAGAAATAAAAATGTATAGAATTACATGAGCATATGAAGTGACTTGAATTGGGGGGAGATGAACAACACCAATATTTTCATCGTTTTATTGAGTTTTTTTAATCGTTTACATAATTTTTCATCCACATTTATATCCTTAAGTTACCTTTTTATGCTCAGATGACATTTTTGGCATGAGGTACTTATTGGTGTCAATTCAATCACATTTTTTTTATTATTTGATGATAAGCATATTAAATTATGTTCTCAAAATTACCTATAGTATGTTTCAATTTGTATATGCTATAGCTTGGATATGGATAAACTATAAGAAATATAAATTGAGGCTTTGGATAATATACCAGAAAACTACAACAACATTGTGGGAAATCTACAGGAAACTTGCAGTAGCACTCTTGGAAATCTATAAGAAAGCTATAGAACTTAGACGTTGAAAAAACACTATTGTTGGGCTATAAAACTACTACAACCAGGAACTTAATATAACATATTCTGAACCATGAGATTTGGAACTGAAGGATATGCATGGTAAAACAACAAATGTTGTGTAACATAATTTGAATTCATGGAAAATGAATCTTGCTAATATGCTAATATGGACTCTGTGTGTGGCATGTAACCATGTCTTTATTTTAATGTCATGGGGTTTTGAATTTGGAAAAATTTAACTTTTATCATGTGTTTAAACTCGATTAGTGAATTCTCATGGGTCAATGAGTTTAAAACTACGTGTTCCTAACTTATAAATAAACAAGTGAATTTTATTAGTTGTTGTTAAGAAAACTTGAGATATGTTGGTTCTCAAGTGTGTTTATGCATGTTTTATTTAGTATAGATATTTAGGGGTTAGTATAAATCAGAGCGTCTTCTCTTGTACAGATAATAGACTACATAAATTATGGCATGTGAATTTCTATTTAATGAAAAATCATGCTAGAGTTTGGTTCACGTTTCACAGATTTATGTGTGCATGAGGTGATTTAGTAGTTGTTGCATTCCCCTTTCAAGCACTATGTATGAGGAACTATGGACCACTCAAACACAACAAGTGTTGTAGCAATAGTTAGTTCAGTACGATTTTATTATTGACAAATTTTATCTAGAGTTTATTGTGTTTAAAAAGCTAAATGTGGTGTGTTAAACTCATTTCCCTCGTAGATTGTTATTGTGAGAAAAATATTTTGAATCTGAACAGTCATTTAATATTTTATTATGTTCTAAAGTATCATTATTTCCTTCCCTATAGATAATTGTTTTATTAGTAAGAGAAATAGATTTCTTTCACAAATTTGAATTATCATCGCAATTACATTTAATTCATGTGTGGCTTGTTTATTTCTGCTTTTTTGAAGATCAACATTTCCTTGTTAAACAAAGTTTCAATTCTTTTGTAGATCAGAGTCATTGTTTTTTCTAGGATTGGTAGATTACATTTCTTTATCCAAAGTTTGTTGACTACATTCAATTTAGTAGATTTATGTTTACAAGAATTTCATTACTTTATCCAAGATTTTCATTGGTCTTAACTCAACAACTACACTTACTTCTCTAAGTAATAGACAATGATATATTGGCAAGGAATAGACTTTATTTCTTGTAACTTTTTTACTTTCCAGCCAAGAGTGAATTTAGTCAATTTACTTTTCCATCCAAGAGTGAATGTCGTTTAAAAAAGTGTGAACTTTATTTTTTTACAAAAGAGTGAATTTCCTTTACAGTAAGAGTGGATTTCCTTTACATATTAAGATCGAATTTCCATTTTCAGTAAAGAGTGAATTTCCCTTGCAATAAGTGTGAATTTATTTTTAAGCAAGTGTGAGTCTCCATTTCCTACAAGTGTGGTTATCATTTCCTTTATGATGTTTGTTTGTATAGGTAGAATTGTTAGAACCTTGATAGTGGTCCTATTTACGATTTGTCTGTAAGGGTGATTCGTTGAAAATACAACTACTAGAGAAACTAGTGAAAAAATAAAGTGTGATTTCGATATGCATTGTACAACTCAAACGTTCAATATGAAACCATTGATGACAATTTAATGCAAAAAATATTTGTTTCCCTATTAATTAATTATAAAGGTAATTAAAAATACCATCAGCTACCATGGGAGGTAGGTCTACACTTAGGCAAGCAATATGTAAAGGTCCATTATCGAGTGGAGGGTTATCAAAAGACGCAATAGGTTTTTCCTCGGTTGGAACACCATGCTGATGGGATTTGGTAGTGACATTATAATCATATTAATCCAAGTAGAGGATATAATAATTCCAATTCCTAGGGGTGGTGGAAGTAGTAGGTGGAGTAGCTTTAGAAGTGGACAGAAACCCTTGTGTAGGGAAAGGATTTTAACACAATTGGTTGTGATGAAAAGAATGGTGTAGGTTGACTATTGGAATGATTGGTGGCCTCAACTACTTCCCATATATAATGCATTTCATATAATAAGGGGAATTTATGGGTGTAGTTACCATATACATCACTACTACTGCAAGGTTTATTAATGTGAAGCTTTTGGTTCTTATTTGGTTTTAGTTAGGGATTGTTAAATTGGCATCGAATTGTGGTGGGTTGATTTCCCCTAACATTAATATTAGGTTGAGGATTTTGATTTCACGGGTTTCTTTCCATGACATCCTTAAATATTTAAAATAATTTACTTGAAAATTGTTAGTTTAAAAATAAATTTCCATTTATGGAAATTAGGATTTGAATTTGTAAGGGTATGTAATTAATAGATTTCTGAATGTTATGAAATAATTTGACTTTCCAAGTATCTTCATTTGATGGAAACATGTATGAAACATTTTTTTTAATAAATTATATGATGGAAAAAAGTGGAACAACAAGGTTAAAAGTAGTTGACTATGACTCCATGAGTGAGGAACATGTTTGAGTTCACTCGGAGCTAATTTTTACAAGTGTCATAAGTCCAGTTGTATCAATGGTAGCCCCTAAAGATCAATGATTTGTAAATATGTGAATTTCCAAAAGAGGTAAATTGATGAAAAATTCCTAGGAAATGGAAAAAGTAATATATACACCATATGTGGGAGGTAGAACATTGCTTAGTATGTTGTGGAGATGACTTATTTTTTTCATGAGCACAAGTGGTGTTAGGAAAATGATTTTTCTGAACTATATAGAGAGACAATAGGTGATTAGTGCTCAATTTTCCCTTATGGAGTAATGGTGAGGTTAGGGGGTGATCGCTAGAAGTAATCTTGACTATTTTGTATCTATGGTTGGGTGGAAGGTAGTTGTTCCATTTATTGTCGATCATCACGGTTTCATATATGTATCTTTGTTTGATTTATATTAGATTATTTCCATAGCATGTAGCTACATAATTTGATGCACTTTATTTAATCAATTATGTTTATATAGATTATAGATATACATGTAGCCATAAGATCTGAGTACTTTATTAATTCCACCATAATGGAAAAGAATTGGGGTTTTTTTCTATCGTAGAAATTCTTAAACGGACCCTGAGAAAAAAAATATTAGTAAGTAAGAAGAGTTACAAAATTACAAGTATAAGAGCTACACAATTGAAAATGTTAGATATGAAGATTGCACATCAACAATTTTCATAGTGCTAAGATATAGAAATATATATTATGAGTAAAAGGACTCAATAAACTCTTCAAAAATTTATTTTTAAGCAAGTGTGAGTCTCCATTTCCTACAAGTGTGGTTATCATTTCCTTTATGATGTTTGTTTGTATAGGTAGAATTGTTAGAACATTGATAGTGGTCCTATTTACGCTTTGTCTCTAAGGGTGATTCGTTGAAAATACAACTACTAAAGAAACTAGTGAAAAAAGAAAGTGTGATTTCGATATGCATTGTACAACTCAAAAGTTCAATATGAAAACATGAATGACAATTTAATGCAAAAAAATATTTGTTTCCTTACTAATTAATTATAAAGGTAATTAAAAATACCATCAACTACCATGGGAGGTAGGTCTACACGTAGGCAAGGAATATGTAAAGGTCCATTATCGAGTGGAGGGTTATGAGAAGACGCAATAGGTTTTTCCTCGATTGGAACACCATGCTGATGGGATTTGGTAGTGAGATTATAATCATATTAATCCAAGTAGAGGATATAATAATTCCAATTCCTAGGGGTGGTGGAAGTAGGGAGTGGAGTAGCTTTAGAAGTGGACACAAACCCTTGTGTAGGGAAAGGATTTTAACACAATTGGTTGTGATTAAAAGGATGGTGTAGGTAGACTATTGGAATGATGGGTGGCCTCAACTACTTCCCATATATAATGCATTTCATATAATAAGAATTCATGGGTGTAGTTACCATATACATCACTACTACTGTAAGGTTTATTAATGTGAAGCTTTTGGTTCTTACTTAGTTTTAGTCACGGATTGTTAAATTGGTATCGATTTGTGATGGGTTGATTCCCCCAAGATTTATATTAGGTTGAGGATTTTGATTCCACAGGTTTCTTTCCATGACATCTTTAAATATTTAAAATAATTTATTTGAAAATTGTTAGCTTAAAAATAAATTTCCATTTATGGAAATTAGGATTTGAATTTGTGAGGGTATGTAATTAATAGATTTATGAATGTTAGGAAACAATTTGACTTTCCAGCTATCTTCATTTGATGGAAACATGTATGAGACAATTTTTTTAATAAATTATATGATGGAAAAAAGTGGAACAACGAGGTTAAAAGTAGTTGACTATGACTCCATGAGTGGGAAACATGTTTGAGTTAACTCAGAGCTAATTTTTACAAGTGTTATAAGTCAAGTTGTATCAATGGTAGCCCCTAAAGATCAATGATTTGTAAATATGTGAATTTCCAAAGGAGGTAAATAGATGAAAAATTCCTAGGAAATGGAAAAAGTAATATATACACCATATGTGGGAGGTAGAACATTGCTTAGTATGTTGTGGAGATGACTTATTCTTTTCATGAGCACAAGTAGTGTTAGGAAAATGATTTTTCTGAACTATATAGAGAGACATTACTGGTGCTCAATTTTCCCTTATGGAGAAATGGTGAGGCTAGGAGGTGATCACTAAAAATAATATTGACTATTTTGTATCTATGGTTGGGTAGAACATGGTTGTTCCATTTGTTTTCCATCATCATGGTTTCATATATGTATCTTTGTTTGATTTATGTTAGATTATTTCCATAGCTTGTAATTACATAATTTGATACACTTTATTTAATCAATTACATTTATATAGATTATAGATATACATGTAACCATAAGATCTGATCTAAATAGAAATGTGTTTTACTGTTATGAAGAATTTATTTATTAATATAAATCTACAAAATTATATATATTCTAATTATTTATGTTGCATATATACTGACTTTCAAGCAACTACAAAATTTGTGTGTATGCTACATAATTTGATCTGTAAATATGTAGATATATTACAGAAGATAAATATTCATATTATGAATCATAGATCCATTAACATAAAATTATGTATTTTTTTTATAAATCTGAGAAAGGGAAAACTTACATAATTCTGCATAGTTATACAACTATTAAACCCTAGAAATTGCCATATACAGTATTATGTTTTTTTTTCTAGATATCATATAGTTATACAATATTAGAATGATTTATGCATTAAAGAAATGAGTACTTTATTAATTCCACCATAATGGAAAAGAATCAGGGTTTTTTTCTATCGTAGAAATACTTAAACCGACCCTGAGAGAAAAAATGTTAGTGAGTAAGAAGAGTTACAAAATTACAAGTATAAGAGCTACAGAATTGAAAATGTTAGATATGAAGATTCCATATCAACAATTTTCATACTGCTGAGATATAGAAATATATATTATGAGTAAAAGGACTCAATAAACTCTTCAAAAGATATAGAAATATATATTATGAGTAAAAGGACTCAATAAACTCTTCAAATACAAACGTGTTGAAACTCTGTCAACAAATTATGTATTAAATTCTATACTACATGTTCGTCTCCCATACTAGCAAGTCATAATAAAAATGTTGTCGGATATTCCGATATACATATATATGTATACATGTGTTATTCTGAAATTTAGGAATAATCATAAACATAATATGGAGACCTTATACAAGCTCCCAAACATCATGACAAATTCAAGTATCAATACATAAGGAGAAAAAATCTTGTATGGGAGTCTTAAAGAATAGAAAATATAAATGTATTTCAGACTTGGGATGTTAGAAAAGAACAAAGAACTTTGGCCCAACATTCTTGGATTAAATATAAAGCTAGGAAATTGGAGTTCCCAAAAGGAGCTCGAGTAACTGTTGTGAGTAGAGTTTTCATGGAAAATCCATGGCAATACTGGGGTACCTGTAAGACATAGTCACAACTTTTCATCAGAATAATACCTTCGAATTAAATTTAATATAAACATAAGTTATAAGGGAAGGGAATTAAATAATAGAATATTGAACCATTTATCTCTTATGGTTTGAATTCCACTATAAGTATAACTCTGTGATGACGGTCGTATAACATTTTATCCTTTCTCAGTTGGGTATATCTTCCTCCTTGTATAAAATGGGATGTCGATAAAACGCTTGGTCATGGTAAACGAACTCCTCGAGGGAATGATTAATGTGGAGAAATAAGCCGACAGAGAATGCCTGATGGGTTCCCTCGCACAGCCTGGAGAGACCCACCATTAGTCTTATATCCACATAAATAATTCAAAGTTGGAGATAAATCAAGTAAAATATAAGTCTCTTCCTTTTATTATGGGTATCAACTAATATTGTATAATATATTCACCGAGAAGTTAACTGTTATAATATATTTGGTGAGACTAAAATGTGTATATTACCAAAGATAAAAATAAATAAACAGAGAATCTATTAGAAAAATTGTTTTTTTTAAGTTCGTCTTCACACAAAACATACAAACCCGATATATATATATATATATATATATTATCACCAAATTTTGTAATTAGATAAGGCATCAGAGGAACTAATACTAAGAATCATGTTTTGGTTGATTGATGTTTGTTTTGTAATTCTTTATAAAGTAAAACATTATGGTTCTATGTTATATATTACCGCGTTGAATATAGTGCACTGGTTTGGTTCACGATAGGGTGAAAGTCCACTTCAGCCTCGATAATAATAAAAGTAGTTTTTTTTTATTTTTATATTTCCTCAGATCAAAGACCCTACCTTGGAACATTTGGACAAGTTTTCTAAGAGATAGAAAAGGGTATTGTTACTATTTAGGAAATATTTATTTACTTAATATATGCATCTAGGTTATTCCAAATTCTTATAACTCTAGAGAGTTATAATTTTGATGAAAATATAAGATTTTTCTGAAGTTAATTAAATTAAAAATTAAGGAAGAGATGGTAATAATAAATGGTGAGAACTTTGTAGTTCACATTTTAAGGACAAATCGAATTATGTATTGTAAGGATAAGATTTGACTAAGAATATATTTTTATTTATAATTTAATAAAAACATTGTTTAATGGAATGTTGAATATCTTACATATGGTATCAAAGTTGTATTTATAATTTAATAAAAACATTGTTTTATGGAAGGTTGAATATCTTACATATGGTATCAAAGTTGTAGCTGACAAACATGACAAAAATATTTTTCTTAAGTAAAAGATATAACAAAAGATATTTTATTGTTACAAACAAATTGTGTCAAAATTGTTTTGGTAAAACTTTTAGTGTAGAATGGAAAACAGGAAAGACTTAAAAGAAACAATAATCAAGAACCTCCTAGAAACCCAAAACATCATAGAGAAGGAATTTTAACCACCCATGTGTTGGAAATGATGAGGAATCTTATCGTGGAATTGCAGGTGTTTAAAACTCATAATAAAAAATTAAAGAAAGCTCACGGAGATCAATAGGAAATGAATGAAATGTTGTTACATAACATAGAAACAAATAAGACTCAAAAGAACAATGGAGTGGATGAAGAAGTTATTAAAAGTCCTCAAAAGATTCTAGTCATGAAGCATAAATAGGAAACAATTCTTCTAATGACACACACATGATAGAAAATAGAGCCTCTACAATAAGGAAAATAAAACAGATGGATCATTTAGATGGAGAATTTAAGAAAATCAAACATTCAACATTTGATGGTGAGTCCATAATCGTTGAGTAGCAAGAAGCTTGGTTGCTTGACATCAAGAAATACTTCCATATATACAACTACTCTAGTAATATGAAAGTAAGAATGGATATTTACAACCTGAAAGAGAAATCAAACATTTGGTGGAAAGACTTAAAATTAGCCAAAGAACTAAAAGAGAAGAAGATGGAATGAGAATATTTCATGACATACTTCAAGAAACAATACTTATCTTAAATTTATTATGAAAGAAAGATTAAAAAATTCTATGAACTTGAGTTAGGGAAAATGCCTATGGAGAACCTAATCACTAAATTTATGGAAATATTAACATTTTTGACTTATATAAAAGATGAAAAGATAAAAGTTAAAAGGTTTCTAAGTTGTTTACCTCAATATTATAAGGACACAATATAGTTTTATAACCCAAAAAATTTGAATGAAGTGCTTCGAAAAGAAATAATCTATTATGATCAATACAAACAACAATTTGAAAATCCAAAAACATGGACATAAAAGAAACACGAGAAGTTAAATCAAAGGAAAAAAGGTTTCAAACATTCACCATTTCAAAATATGAATGAAGGACATCAAGGAAGGAACATAAATGTTTCACAAGTACAAGGAATTAATTCAGACAACTTGGGATTCACAAAAACAAATGATAATCCTAGAGAACCCATGAAATGTTGGGGATGTGGTTAACCACATTTGTTGAGATAATGTCTGTAGATGAATGTTCCAAATAAAACTATTCATAACATACAAGAAGATTCAATCGTTGGATATATTGGCAATCTCATTCATAGAATCAATGCATCTTTGGAAGGCAGGAAAGAATATTATCAACCCATTATTGTGGAAATTGAAGGTAAAATTCATAACAACAAAGTATTTATTTTAATTGACCTAGGAGCTAGTTTAATTTATATTACCCTGACTTAAGTAGACTCAAACAAGCTAAAGAAGGTAAAACATGATAAATTCTAGTTAGTACAGTTAGCAATAGGTAAAAAAAGAAA
Source organism: Picea abies (assembly GCA_900067695.1). Taxonomy (NCBI): domain Eukaryota; kingdom Viridiplantae; phylum Streptophyta; class Pinopsida; order Pinales; family Pinaceae; genus Picea; species Picea abies. The sequence continues at coordinate 16,162 of CBVK0101168064.1, forward strand.
GGTAATAGAATTTATTTATGATTGTGAACTAAGTATAAGTGGTTAGAATACAAAGAAAAATGTGAATGTGTTACCTTCATGATCATATGACATAATTATTGGAATGGAGTAGTTAGAAAATAACAAAGTGATACTGAACTATTATGAAAAGTCAATTGTATACAAGGATGAAAATAATACATCAAGAACAATACAAGGAATCAGAAAACTATTTTCTTTTAGACAAATATCAAGAATGAAATTCAAAAACTATGTGAGTAAAGGTTGCAAAATATATGTTATTCAAGTAACAAATCTACTAGAGACAGAGAGAAAAACAAGTTTGGAAAACTTTGAAGTTCTTCGAGGACTTAAAGATGTATTTGTAGAAGATATCTACTAGAACTACCTCCAATAATAGAAATAGATTTATCTATTGATCTACTGCTTAGATCTACCCCAGTATCAAAGGCACCTTACAAGTTGAGTGTTCCTGAGTTAACAAAATAAAAAATTCAATTACAGGAAGGAACTGTAATATAAAGAATGCATCAGACCAAGTGTTTCACCTTGGGGAGCACCAATTTTATTTATGAAAAATAAATATGGAACACCAATATTATGTATTGATTATCGTCAATTGAATAAAATGATGATTAAAAGAAAATACCCTCTATCTAGGATCAATGATTTGTTTGACTAGGTTGGAGGAGAAAAAATATTCTCTAAACTAGACTTGGGATACAGTTATCTCTAGATCAGGATAAAAGACAAAAAAATGTTTAGAACAACGTATGGACATTTTGAGTTTATAGTGATTACATTTGGACTTACTAACACACTAGCCACTTTTATGTGCTTGATGGACATTATCTTCAGCTAGTATTTGGATAAATTGGTACTGATTTTTATTGGTGATATATTAATCTATTCAAAAACTGAAGAAGAACATGAAAATCATTTGAAAATAGTATTAAATACCCTAAGAGAGAATAAATTATATGCTAAGTTTTATAAATGTTATTTTTATCAAAGGAAGATACAATATTTATGACATGCGATATCAGAAGATGGTATTGCAGTAGACATTGAAAAGATTAAAACAATTATTAAATGGCCTATTTCTAAAGACATAGCAAACATACAATAATTCATGGGGATTGTCGATTATTAATGTAGGTTTATATAAGGGTTTTCAAAAATTACCTATCCAATTACATCATTGCAAAAAAAGGGGACATAATTTATTTGATCTCAAAAATACCAAGAGAGTTTTGATAAATTGAAAAGTTTATTAACTACAACAACAATACTTAAAGTGGTTGACCCTTATAAAGATTTCATGATTTGTGTGGATGCAAGTAAAGAAGGATTAGGAGGAGTGTTGGCACAAGATGCACATGTCATTTGTTACGAATGATGGAAATTAAAGGAACATGAAAGAAACTATGTAACTCATGATTTGGAATTAGAAGTTGTAATTCATGCATTAAAAATGTGGCGACATTATTTAATGGGAAGAAAATTTCTATTGCTAATAGATAACAGTGGTCTTAAACACTTTTTCAGTCAACAAGACTTCAATTTAAGTTAGGCGAGTTGGTTGGCCTTTCTAAGAGAGTTTGATTTTGAGGTATGACACATCAAAGGAAAGGAAAATAAAGTTGCAGATGAACTAAGTCGGAGAACTAATGATTTATATGAAGTAATTGTCAACAAAGCATAAAATATATTGAGGAAAAAATTGAATATGCAAGAAGAAATGATGTAGAATCATAAAAACAATAGATCAATGGTAGAAAAGTGAGGGAAATTTGCATATTACAGATTTCATTATCGATAAAAAAAAACTATTTAGGTTCAAAAACAAGTTAAATGTACCTAATTTTGTTGAACTAAAGATGATGATCATGAATGAGCTACACAAAAACCCTTACTCTGGTCATCCAATATACTACAAAATGATAACAACTTTAAGAAAACAGTTTTATTGGCCTAATCTGAAATCTAAAACAACTGAATACTTATCCAAATGTTTATATTTTCAACACGTAATGATGTAGGAGCATCTGAACCAAATGATCTATTTTGACTCAAAAGGTCAAAAACCTTTACTAATGGAGTTTTTTCCCTAATGTTTCATTTTGTTATGTAATAAATCTCTTGAATACCTCTAGAAGACACCAAGGATCTTTCTTTTATCTAGGAGGTTGGGTGGTTTCTTAATTATAGATGATTAGAGTATTTTTAGTGATCGGGTTGTTAAAAAAACCAAGGGTCAATCGAGATTAAAACTATGTAATTGTATTGAGAAAAGGGTTGGTTGATTGATTGGTTAATTGGATGTATGAGGATGAAACACTAGTTCTGAAGGATTTTTAACTTAATAGAATCACCAGAGAATGATTTGATTCTTCTTTAGATAAATGTGTGTATATTACAGTTAACATAGGGTTGGCGTGATCTCTATTGATGAATTCCTAGTTTAATCCAGTGATATTGATCTATACATCACTGATAAAACAAGAATATTCCTTTTGAGTGTGGATAGATAGATGCATGAGACAATTTGTAGGATGAAGCCAAGCTCTGTAGAGGGGAAGTGATAATCACAGAAGCAAGAACGTGAATTGTTCATCTATCTTCTTCAACAAACGCCAATCATTCGATCTGTTGGAGGATTGGTGAATGATCAGATCAAGTCGTGATCATTGGATATACAAGCACCAAATGTAGTTCGGGCGATGAATTAAACCACAAGAAATTTGGATCTCTGAAATCCATGGAGGTTGTTGATCTCCATCCACTGGTTGATCTAATGAATGGTAAGGCCTGTGTGGTTTTCTATGCAATCATATTGATTATGAACAAGACAGTGAGTGAGTTTTTGTCAAATTCATACACAACTTGCATCAACTTGGTATTAGAGGAAAACATTTTTTGTTGATAAGTGAACCATGCCACCAGGGAGGTAAGGTGGAGTTCCTCTTGGTAGAGGTCAAGGTAGAGAAGTAGGAAATGAAACTATATTAGAGGAATTAAGGAGACTAAAAATTAGAATGGAAGCCATATAGAAGAACCAGAGAAGAAATCCTGAAGCTGGTTATATCACTGATGAAGTAGAGGCTTAATCTTCTGAAGAATAAGAAATATAAGAGAAACAAGATGAAATAATATTCGGAACGATGTGAAAGGCTAGTAGCAGACCAAAGGTGGAATTCCCTGTGTATGATGGAAGTCTAAATGTGGATGATCTAATGGACTATATCAACACCACAGATAAATATTTTGACTTTGAAAAGGTTGAATATATGAAGAAGTTGAATTATGCAGCTACCAGACTAAAGGGACATGCATGTATCTGGTGAGATGAATTGTAGATACACAGACACAAGAAAGGAAAAGGAGAGATTAGTCAATGGGATAAGATGGTGAACAAAATAAAAAGTAAATTTATGCCCAAAGACTACCAGTTAAGGAGTATACAGAAGAATTCTACAGGACAAATATCAGGTTTGGTCACATAGAATAATATACAGAGAAGGTGGCTAGATATATTAATGGTATCATATATGATATCCAAGATGAAATAGGATTTTTGAATCTCACTACTGTTAAGGATGTGTTAAGCCCTAAATAGTGGGAAATTACACCTTAATTGGGGAATATTACATTATTAATGTTATTTTACTTATGTCACCTTGGGTCCATTAGTTGTAATTGTACCTCCTATTCTCCTATATATACCAAGGAGACATATTCATTTGGAATCATCTTGTATTTGGACATTTATGTGGTGTATAAGGAGGTTTCCCCCTCAAAGAGACTTAGTATCTAAAATTCTCTCTTTTTCAAGGTGTTGAGTACTTATTATGAGGTTT
>CBVK0101168067.1:0-10482 GCA_900067695.1 Picea abies
TTTATGGGGGCACTCCTTACTACCCCCCACCCTCTTATCAACAGCCATACCCTGTTGCTACACCTCCACCCATCAGTGGACCTCGCCCGGCACCTCCCATACATCCACCTATTTCCACAAGCAGTGGTAATCCCTCATCATCAGCTTACAGTACTAGTGAAAGCACACAGCCTTCCTATGTACCCTATGGATCAGCACCACTGCAAAATCCATACTTCCCCTTTCCTGGTCCTCCACAACCCATGGCGCCCCCACATTCCCATGCGGGGGTGAACTTTGTTCAACCTTCCGCTGCTCAACAGTACCAGAATTTTGAACAATTGAATACGGCCAACCCACCTCATCCAGCAAACAATAATAGGAGGAAAGGAAATAATAGGAATAACAACAATCTTGGTCAAGGCGGGAACCATCCCCCACAACACCAACCCCCTGGGGGCAACCAGAACCAAGGGAACCAAAACCCCCAAGGGGGCCATAACAACAAACGCCAAGGGCGGAATACTGTTAAAACCATCCACCCTTGTGCTCTTTGTGGCGTGTACAGTCATTACACCCACCATTGCCCCCAGATCGCTGATTTCAAAAGGTTGAAAGACTCAGGGAATCTTCCCCCTACCCCTGCACAACCTACCCCGCAGCAAGCACAACAACAGTATGTGCAACAACCCCCTCCCTCCGTACTACAAAATCCTATTCCACATCAGGGCGTGGTAAACACACAATAGGATGCATAGCGTCCCCCACCTCAAGCAGGACAATACCACAACCCTAACAATCTAGCTGAGCGTACCATTCTCCTCACCAGTGAGGAAGAAATCCTTTTGCAAACACGGAATCGTCAGTATCCAGCTGAGTCTACTTCTACCTCTCCAGAGACAAACACTACACTAGCGGCACCCCTGTTAGTCATCCCTCGCCCTTCCGCCGAAACACCATTACGCATCCCTCACATCCCTTTGCGTAGGAATGTTCACAACCCACAAGCTAGGGCAGCTCACAATTACAGCCTGGTGGACGACTTAGCGCAATCCCCGGCCGCCATGTCAGTCTTGGAAGTCCTCCAGACTTGTCCGACACAACAGAAATCACTACTTTCCACCTTGGGGGCAGTCGACCCCGCCGATACTCGACTGATCACCTTTGACCTTGATAGTAGCGAACCGCGCCTTCTCGTCGCAGTTGCTATTCAAGTACCAGTAAAAATACGGAACATCACCGTCCATCGGTGTATCATCAATGAAGGGGCATCTACATGCATCATGTCCAAAACAGTATGGCAGAAACTTGGTTCTCCAAAACTAACACCATCCGCCATCACATTACGAGCTTATGACGGATGACCATCCTCTCCTGAAGGGCTCCTTCAAAATGTCGCAGTTGAACTCGGAGGCAAAACCATTCTCATTGATATCGAAGTTATCAACGTCACACTCGATTACAATATCTTGTTCGGACGTAGCTACATGTACGCTATGAAGGCAGTGGCCTCTTCCGTCTTTCGGACAATCATGTTTCCCCACAACGAAAAGATTGTAACCATCGACCAAGTCTCATATTATGAGCCCAACCCCTCTGCCAATGTCGATAATATTCTTCCCCTCATCCACACCAACCAAGACGTATATCCACTTGTAGAGATGGGTCCCGGGATTTTCAAAGATCCATCCTTGTTAGGGACGTACCATGGAGCACCACCACTCCTTCCTCCTAATCAAGTATGTGTCGTTACATCTAATCAAACTCACATGGAGGGTACTTGTCCTCCTCAAGAAGCTCCAGTCATTCCTAATGTCTCAGCCGTCGCAGCATCACTCCCACAGGAGCCTCCTGCGAACTCGTCGACCCCCACAGTCCACGAATCCACACCCCCTCAAGGGCCTAGTCCCATTTGGGAGACAGTTCTCCCATTTGGGAGACAGTTCCTCGACCCCTCACTCAAATTCCCTTCTTTTACCCACCACCCGGTATAGAAGCTTTCCAGGTAGACGCAATGCTTACATTACCCAATATGGTGTTAGCAATCCCAGTGTGGTACTTACATCCACCTGAAATGGTCCCTCGTCCACAGGAAGGTCTCCCCATGACAATTCCTATCCTCACCCCCACCACCCCCACTACCCCCATACTCCTTACCCCCCCAGCTATAGCTGGGGGTAGGAAGAAGCAGAAGGAGCCCACCGCTCCCCGCCCCCCACACATCTCACCACCTTGCACACTATGTGAGAAAGAGGGCCACCAAACCAACAATTGCCCATCCCTACCTGAATTACGGAATTTAATTCCCCCCAATCCCACTCCACCAACCCCTGTCACTACTACAAGTACCCCTACCCCCAACCCTTCCAGTAGTAAAGGGTTAAGGACTAAATTTGCGTGTGCTATATGTTCAGAATATGGCCATTACACTCACCATTGCCCAGCACTGCCACATTTTCAGCAGACGTTAGCGGCTGTACGCCAGAATTTCCAGAACAACCCACGCCCAACCACGTCCTCTTCAAACATCACTGACATTCGTTATGTCACTACTTCAGTTAATGAACGTATGAGATGCCCTTGCTCTCTCTGCGATTCACTAGCCCATTTCACATACCAATGTCCTATGATCCTTGCCTACAGGCAATGTCAAGTGGCCCGGTGACACCAACCCACCGAGCCAATCATCGACATTACTTTACCACTCGAAGATCGTCGTGTCATTCCTCTAGAGCCTGAGGCACTCCCAAAGCCTCCATGGTTCTTAAATGATGTCTCTGAAGAGTTACCCCGCAATCCTCCCAACTCTCCTGTTCATACAGAGACCCTCTACCCAACCACTACTGGTACCCCTCAGTACTTCAACATATGGCTTATGTCGAGTGAACCCTCACCCCATGCTTATATACCTCCCCTTGCTCCACCAGCAGGGGGGAATCATACTAGCGATGAGATCACTCATCACGACCCCTTATATTCCCGTCATTTCCACAACGACGAGGAAATACTGGAAGAACTACACAGTCCAGACTTTCCTTGGGACGCACTACATCATCGTGCACTATTCCTCCCACAGGAAACCCTCATGCCTCCTAATCAAAACCCCGTGTACGCGGTCGAAACCAAATATTTTATCCCATCCGGGACTATTGATTGGTTCAAGAATCCCATCCCCGCCTCTGATGCATTTGAGGAAGGTAATATGGCCAACATTTCCCCCACAATCAAAATTGACATTTCCATAAAAAGTGGTGTTGTCGAAGAAATCATCATCGGAGCTGCTTGCACTCCTCAGGAAATTTCTGCATACAAAACCCTCTTCCAAGAATACAGAGATATCTTCGCTTGGTCATACACAGAGATGCCCAGGCTCGATCCATCTATCGTCGAGCATCGCATCGACACCTGGCCGGACATCACCCCCGTTCGCCAGAAACAACGACCGCTACACCCATCCAAGGCCGCGGCTATCAAAGCCGAAATTGACAAATTACGTACAGCCGGGTTTATTTACCCCATCGCCTACACTTCCTAGGTTTCCAACCCTGTACACGTCGACAAGAAACAGGGCACTATTCGCGTCTGCACAGAATTTCACGATCTTAATAACACATGTCCTAAAGACAACTTTCCAACACCCTTTATCGATCAGGTTATCGATGACTGTGCCGGCCACGAGGCTCTCTCCTTCATGGACGGATTCTCTGGCTATAACCAAATTCAAATCCACCCAGCCGATCAGTATAAAACTACATTCATTACCCCATGGGGTACTTTCGCATATCGTGTCATGCCTTTTGGCTTAAATAATGCCAGCGCAACTTTCCAGTGGGCAATGACATACATATTTCACGATCTGGCTGAAATCATCCTCGCCTACTTAGACGATCTCACAACTCGGTCTAAGAAACGCAGCCAGCATCTCGATGATTTACGAATCATCTTTCAACGATGCCGCCAGTACAACATCCGCTTGAATCCCCTCAAGTGTGTGTTCTGTGTCACCGCAGGGTGCCTCCTTGCTTTTATTGTTTCACAAAGCGGTATCACCGTGGACCCCCTCAAAGTCAAAGCCATCACCGAAATTCCACCTCCTCGGAATATACGACAACTTCAGAGTCTACAAGGAAAAGCCAACTTTCTTAGATGCTTTGTTCCTGATTACGCTATACGCGCACATGGTTTCCTTCGCTTACTACGTCACGACATTCCTTTTCAGTGGGACGACTATGCCCAACAATCGTTTGACGATCTTAAAACAACACTTTCCAACGCGCCTTTGATTAGTGCACCGGATTACAGTCGCGACTACATCCTCTACGTATCAGCATCAGCTGTATTAGTAGCCGGTGTCCTCGTCCAACTCGGAGATGACAATCGTGAACACGTCATTTACTACATCAGTAAGAACCTCTCAGGACCACCCCTGAAGTACAAACATGAAGAGAAACTTTCTCTAGCAGTTGTCCTCGCGGTCCAGAAACTGCGCCATTATATCCTGCTTCGCACCACCAAGGTCGTCGCAGATTCCAACCCAATGCAATACTTTCTCAGCCGTCGCCAAGTTAACGGCAAATTCGCTCGATGGATCGTTATCCTTTAGGAGTACTACCTCGAGTTCTCAACACCAAAGAGTAAGAAGGCCCTCGTTCTCACTGAACTTGTCACGACCCTTCCTTCTGACACACCCAGTGCCCCCGTCAATACTGACTTTCCTGACGAACATCTCTTTTACATCGCTTCTGATGATCCTTGGTATGGCGACCTCCTCATCTACCTACGAACTCAAAATTTCGGTAATCACCTATCACGAGATGATCATCGGCGCATTTGCCATCAGGCCCCCTGCTATCTCCTTATTGGTGACATCCTATATCAGCGAGGCGTCGACACCATTCTTCATCGCTGCCTGACTATTGATGAGGCTGACAAAGTTTTAAATGACTACCATAGCAGTGCATGTGGGGGCCATCTTTCCGGTATCTCCACCACGCAAAAGATTATCCAGACCGGTTACTTTTGGCCTACCTTGTTTCATGATTACATTCATGCTGTGAAACGATGTGAGCAATGTCAGCTCTATGCCAACAAAGCCCGGGCTCCCCCCGCTCTTCTTCATCCAGTCATCATAGCCGGCCCCTTTTGTAAATGGGGCATTGACTTTATGACTTGTAATCCCCCCTCCAGCAATGGTCACAAATACATTGTTGTCGCTGTCGATTACTTTACCAAATGGGCTGAAGCCATGCCCACTTTCAACAACACCGCTGACACTGTAGCGCATTTTTTCTTTAACCACGTCATATCCCGGTTCGAAGTACCACTCCAACTAGTTTCCGATCATGGGAAACATTTTGAGAATAAGATCTTCATAGAACTCTCATCTCGGTTAGGCTTCTCCCACGAGTTTTCCTCACCATACTATCCTCAGTCAAACGGATAGGTCGAGGCAGTGAACAAAGTCCTCAAGACCATGTTGCAACACACGGTTAATAAACATAAAACCAATTGGCATCATATGTTATTCTCCGTGCTATGGGCTTATCGCATGGCAGTGAAGACCGCCACAGGATTCACGCCATTTCATTTAGTCCATGGGATCGAGGCAACTCTTCCCATCGAGTGCGAAATTCCCACACTTCGCACCGCAATCGAGCTTTTACCTTACACTGCTCCAATGGAGCAGTGCTTGCTGAACTTTGAGTCTCTGGATGAGGATCGTCGATCCTCATTACAGAACAATGGGACAGCTAAAAAATGATCCAAAGCTACCTTTGACCGCCATGTCAACCTTCGCTCATTTCGTGAAGGCGACCTTGTCCTCGCCTACGATATCGCTCATGATACCTTTGGCCACGACAAATTTGAATCACTTTGGCATGGCCCTTACATCATCCAACATTGCCTCACCAAAGGCGCATACATCCTGGCCTCCCCCGAAGGCCTCACACTCAAAGAACCCGTCAACGGGTTATACCTCAAAATTTTTTTTGCTTAGACGTAGTCATTCTACTTTAGGTTACTTTTTCTTGTTTAGTGTTTTTAATATTTTTTCCCTACCCTCTCATCTAAACTATCCTTTGTGCTATTGACAGATGACTCCTCCACCAACTTACCACATTGGTTACGCCGACGGCGCTAGCCATTGGACACAAAATCTTGCTTCGGCTGCTTGGGCTCTCTACACCCCATCACATGTAATGCTACATTCAAGCGGCATTTGTTTGGGACCAACAACCAATAACCAAGCCGAATACACTATTGTCATTGGCCTCCTGACCGACATCCAGCACCATCATATTCGTCACCTTAGCGTTTTCCTCGATTCACAGTTAGTCGTTCTCCAGCTCAACAATGTGTACCGTGTACGCGATCCATGCCTCTTTCGCAAATACTTGCAGGTTAGATTATTATCTCGACATTTTGATTCCATTACATTTACACATATTCCAAGAGAATTGAATCAAACAACAGATGACATAGCTAACATGGTGCTAGACTGGCATATATCACATCAAGCTACACATACATAAATATTCCATACATCCTGTCACAACATATAGGAAACATAGACATCATCATCATCAAAAACAAAACACATGTACTACATTTGGATCTCAAAATATGTATACTCATATATATATCACATCCGAATGTTTACATACAAAAATATATATATATATATATATATATATATCGTCCCACTGGCCCGTGCAGCATTTCGGTACACAATATCAGCTCACCAGCCTATCAAAAAGGTACAAAAATGCCCCATACAATTAGGGTGCCTCTAATGCACCCCCAGCTGCCCCTCCCTCAGGAGGTGGTGGTGGCCCAACCCCACCTGCCCCAGGCGGTGGTGGTGTAACATCCGCAGGACCACCCTGCCCAAGCGGCAAGCGTCCACTCGTCATCGCAGCGAGCATAGCTGCTCACCGCATGATCGACCGCCAGGGTGGCGGTAACCTGATGCACTGCTCCAGGAACTCCTCGTCCTAGATATGGGTCCACATGCCCTCAGGAACATCTCGAAAAACCGTCTCAAACCGACAGACTAGATCATCGTCATCTTCGGCTGTCGTCGAAGGAGCATGAGATGGCCCCGCACCAGGGTCATCAAAACGATGCCTCTGCATTGGTCTCTCGGGCCCTGCTGGTCCCTCAACAACCTCATCCCTCAGCCACCTCCCTGCACGTGGCGGTCTCTCCTGCTCTCACTGCACGGGCGCTCTGAACACCTCCACCTCACGCCCGCGAGGTGCCAAATCTGCACATGCACCAAACAAACAACAACAGATGGTATCAGTATCTATACATCAAACATATGCACTGGTATCAAGAGCATTGGCACTACCGGCAACGGTGTTCCCCGAAAGGGGAGCCCAGTCAAAAAGTAGATGTCCTCTACTGCAGTGAAGGCGACCTGCTCTCCTCGCACGAGGAAGCAGTGTTGCTCAGGGCTCCAAATCTCAATCAAAAATTGGAGCAAGTACTCCTGGGCCCGTATCAGAGGGCACTCAAAAAACTTTAGCAACCCACTGGATGCTAAAGACGTCCGCACTGCCGGCCTCGCCTCGGCCACCTCCTCCCGCAGTGGCTCCCAGTCCTGCTCACGCCATCGCACATCCATGCTCACTGATCGCCGCCTGCACACAACCCAGAGTCCTATATTAGATTAGGAAATTATCCAAAACATCAAAAAGAGCTATTTTTTCACCTTGAAACCTTGCCTCCAAGCCATGGTTTTTACCCCCACAGGCGCGCACACATGCGCGCCTGTTCACCATACAGGCGCGCACACATGCATGCCTGTTCACCATACAGGCACGCGCTAGAGCGTGCCTGTCATCCCCACAGGCGCGCTCTAGAGCGCGCCTGTTAAACCTACAGGTGCGCACTCATGCGCTCCTGTATACCCCACATGCGTGCCCTCATGCGCACTTTTTCAGTGTACAGGCGCACACTCATGCGCGCCTTCCACTGAGTCACCCGTGCATTAGGGCCCACCCTCTACCCAAAAACCCCCTAAAACTCCCGTACGACCTCCCGTACCTACCCTGCCCAAAAATTAGAAAACTATAGCTATGCAGGATGTTCAGACCACTAAATTGAATCTCACACACCGGGAAACAGATGCCTGATGCTCTCAGAATCGCTCAATCTCCTCTAGATCTACTTTGGAACTCACTGTAGCAGCAGATACAAATGAGGTGGCAATGTGGGCCCTACAGCTATATATAGGGTTTTTGCCAAACTTCCCCTCACCATTCCGGGAGCCCACGGTGTCCATTTTTCGAGTCGTCTTTAGCCATGGGATCAGCATCCCGTCGCCTACATCATGACTGTCCCTGGGCCACTTTTCACCATGAGTCCTCGGGACGCCTTTTTTTCCACATCATGGCCAGGTACGCACGCACATTGTCACATTTATCTAATACATGATCATAACTTTGATACTCTTCAGATATTGTTCACTTTGGGTATTTGGCTATTATGTGTGCAGGTACTTGCTCATCGGTCATCGACATCATCCCTTCAGGTATATATTCAGCACTGGCATGCAGTCTATCCCACTGAATTGCACTTACATTTCCAGTCACACCCTCTGATATTAGCCTTTAGGATTCTCATTCTTGGCTCTGCAGTACCCAAACCTCCATTTGCATCTACGGTACTGCAACCCGGTAGCATTCTCACCCACATGAGTTATCCCATTCATAGCACCTTTTTTCACTTTTGACACTCATGCTGTTCTTCATTACCCTTTAAGTATGGGAGTCCCGGTAGTCTTACATCATGTTGCGAATCAACCACATACTTCTTCTCCTCATTTTTCTAGCTTCCCATATGGACTCCTAAATCATCGCTTTATGGTTATGTTCTTTTTTACCTGCACCTTCGTAGGATCATGAACCCACCATTTCATCCACCATCAGTTTGCCCATCTGTGAACCTATCTTGATTTCACCTACCTCATACAGAAACTCGCCAATGGGGCCCCTACCCTTCATCAGTTTCTCATGACAATTCTGCCCTATCTGGGGCATGCATTTCACACTGGGGCACCCTTTTTTGTATTCGTACATTTCTCCCCAACATTATTTATTATTTATTATTTATTGTACAAACACCTTTATTTTCAGTCATTACATTCTTTGTCGTCACCTTTGGCGACCTGCTCTCTTTTTTCCACACGCAACCCATGTCACCCTTGGTTGGAGCATTACTTCTCATTTACCCTTGCCGGCATCGTCCATATCTTCAGAGTACCCCACAGGTCAGTTACCTCTATCCTCTGAATTTGTTCACCTTATCCTGCCTCTGGCACAACTTAGCACCAGTCTTGTCATCCCCCTGACACTCGACCTTGTTACATGGTTGCGGCCACTGTTTTCCTCATACATCCTCCAGCCAAGGGAAGTCTTGAGTCATCCCACTTCTTGACTTCATCCATGTACCTCTACCACTTCCTCACTTCAGTAGATTCCATGGAACACCTTTTTTCTTCTGGGAGTCGCGTCCCCTTTTGTCAACATCAACACACTTTTCCAGAAGGGTGACAATATCTTGATTCTCATTCTCTATTTTAATGAGAGATCTTGGACGGCACAGGGGGAAACACCATTGCTCCCTGTTGTCGTTGGCCCCCATAACATTCGACGCAAACACTTTCTCATGTTATGGTGGGTCTTACTTTGCGACTGTTGCAGTCATTTTGGTCCTTTGCCGAAGACCTCTGAACATGGTAGGGCCATCAATGCCCACATCATCATTGTTGCTTATTACAACAATCATTGCCTATTATTCAGAGTATGTTCCTTTGCAAAATTGTCTTCTGCCTTTAACATTACCGCCCCTGAGGGTGTTGCATTTGTCTACACCAACACTTCTATCATCTTTTTTCAGAGTTACATCACACGAGCATGGGGCATGCCCGCCTCGTTTGTACACAATTGTATATTTTTTCTCCACACGTCTGTCAGAAGATCGAGATATCGGTTCCTTTTTTCTCGAACGGATCGCTCTGAAAGGTCCCACTCTTTCTTTCCCTTACAACAACATTCTCAGTAGAAGAAACATTGATGGATTTCAGCTATACGTATGCTCCTAACCTCATCCATCAGGGGGCATCTGTTATCACTGAAATTTTGTCTGCACATGGCGACAAGAACTCCACATCATAAAAACAACAATGAAGTCACTCATGGCACTGAATTAATCTCACAACACTCCAGAAGGGCCAAAAAAACCATACAAAGTAACCAAAAATTGAAAGGTGCTTTACATCAGCTTGATGCGTGCACATGCGCGGGACAAAAACGTGTTTTGCACGCATGCGCGCCCGACGCGCGACTGTCCACACAAAAAGCTGCGCATCTACTAATACGGTGCATTAATTTCATAGGTCGGCCTCTCGACCGCCTACAGACCGGCCCCCAAGGTGATTTGACCCTCAAATCAGAGTCATCTCTGCAAAAACGGCGGATTAAATGACCTAAGTGA
>CBVK0101168070.1:0-18733 GCA_900067695.1 Picea abies
ATACATAGGTTTATATTGAGTGCATGCTATTACTATCACTTTGGTTGGTTGCGTTCTTTTGCAATTTCATAGTTGTATGAGCATTGGAATGGAGCTAGGATGGTGATGGTGAGAGGAAGCGACATTTAAATAGTATGTCACCTATCTCTCTTTAGTTAGTAAATTCAATATTTAAAACTTAAGGAAAGTGTCATGTTTTGGTGTGTTTTGTTCTATATCTAGGTGGATCTAGGGAGATCAGTTAGTGTCCGCACCTACCAATTTAACACTTTCCATATTATCTTCTCTTTACACTCAAATATTTTTCTCAAAATACATGTTTTCCTAACATCTACACTGGTATCATAAGTTTTGGTATTGCTACTAATGTGAACTCCAAAATTGGTATTTGAACACCTTCCTCTATTTAAAGTTGTGCATAATCATTATCGCAACAAACCATTTTCACCAAATAGATAGTACTACAACATTCCTTGAAGATTATCAAACCAAATCACAAGGTTGAAATTTGTGGAATTTTTATTGTTCGAAACAAGGAGTAAGTACTATATGTGCAGTCCAGTGGATGTAGCTTGGGTGGTTTGGAGGAATGGTTGTTACCCTCCCTACCCAGGTTCAATTTCTTGTAAGTGACATGTGATGCCTTGTTGACGTTTGAATCTATCAAGACTGAAACGAAAACCTCACGAGGATATGAATCCCCCTGCGTTTTTAGAGAGGTGGTACTCCTCTTTGGCTTATGATTTTCTTTGAATTTTTATATTAAAAAATAATATGGGATACTGTCAAATGACTAAATCCAACTCTTTATGGCTCAATAAAATTCAAAATACTAAAAAATAATATATATATATATATGTGTGTGTGTGTGTGTGGAGAATTCTTGAGAAATGGACCAGGAACCTCAAACACCAAAAAATAAATAAAATGATAAAATCCTCACATCCATCACAGTTTAATGAAAATTCTAATCACATTCAAATAAAAAAGAAATGGTCCAATGGCACAAGAGAAATTTTAAATAGTACTACTTATTAAGCTCAAAATAATATTTTGAAATATCAATTTCAAATATCTTATACTCAAATCTCAAAGTTATAAAACACAATCATACCCGATCCCAACATAGTTCTCTGAAATTTCTCAAAAATGATCATTTTTGTTACAATACTCGAAATTTAAAGGCGTTTGTCCATTAATGGACTGAGATTTGGGCTCATGTGGACCATAAAAATATCTACAAGAAATATGATGAAGAGAAGAACATGGAGTAGAGCACGAGCAACAGGATCTAGAAAGAAAACAAGGAGGAAGTTAACAGAATTCGGTTATACTTTTCCAATGAAAGAATAAATATAATTGTATGAAATATGATAAAGAAGAAGGTATGTAATCAGTATGAACTTACTGTGATGGAATCTCTCCCTTTAATTTTCTTGTTGGTGCACTCTTTATATCTTTTCCCGTTGCGGTTATGTGACCGGTTGTAACTACTTCCTTTGAAAATTTAGAAATCTTGATTATAGACTTGTTTAACCATTCTTGAATATATTCGCTTAAGGGGGGAAAGGTCACTTCTTGCTTAACTTTGATATTTAACAATTAACTTTCAATCTCTCTATGGTCAATAGATAAATTTTGCAATATAGTTTCAATGTCCTCATTTTTATTTGTGTATTCAACAAGCTAGCTATCAATGGCATCATAAGTATACTCAACCATACAATCAAATTTTTTGGCTGATAATTTCTTCAAATTTTTTACTTGCTCTTAAAATTGCTCCTTGCTCATGAGCATTGAATTTGATATCAAGTTTGGATCTGAAACTTCAATAGTGGTGCCCGCAATATCCAAACCAATAATATTTGAGTATGCCGCAGTATTTTTCCATGATATTTCTTTTAATTGATTTAAAAACCCCTTTAATGTATTAATCCTTTCAATCCAACATGCCTTTAATTATTTCATACGGTTCTAGGAGGAAAAATATTCTTGTTTTCTCATATGATCCGTCATTGTCGAGACTTTTTCTATAAACATAGAAACTTCATCTGTGAAGAATCCTTCATCATTCTTCAAATATGCATTTAAATATTCTTTAGTGTTTTCAATTCTAAGCCCGAGAGAGGAAAAACTTTGTGCTAATTCCCATAAATCTAAAACAAGCAACATTCTTTTCTTTATATTCTCTTCAACAAAGCATCGAGTAGCAATGATTAAGCTTGAAATTCCTTTTACTCTCAAATTTGATTCTGGATTTCCTTGAAGATTTATGTTAGGTTGTATCACGACAACTAGGGTAGCCAATATAGGTGCGAGCATGAGAGTTGCTTTCAATTACCTGAATCTCTCCTTAAGTCTAATATTTTCCTCTTCCATATTAATTATTTAAACATCCAATTCATCCATTGTGACTATATGAATTGAAGATAATTTTGACGGAAAAATATTTTTAGTATCAATGGTGGACCGTGACTTTCCCTTCTTATTCTTCAAGGTTCTTTCAAAGGTCAATTTCTTTGAAGACCTATCAAATAAAACATTATGTACAGAAAAGGTCTCTTCGTCAGAGAAAACTTCACCTTGAACAGACAATGCAATGGATTGCACATTTTCTTGGGGGTGTTCTTCTTCATTTTGAAACTGGATATTTTCAATATCAACATCTAAGTCCATATCATCAAGCAAAATATCATCTTCAGGTATGTTTTGTTCTTCTCCCTCTTGTTGAGAATTAACCCTTTTCCTTTTCACTTTTAATTTATGGGGGTTTTATAGAATTTCTTGAGGGGGATTTCTTTCTCAGTCGTCACCTGGCTTATTACTTGAGGGTTTTCTTTATTGGGTCCCTGCAAACTGAGAATTTATTTAGGGAAAAAGACTTATGTGAGAAACAGCAGGTGACTAAGCATGTCTTTCACTTGAGAGTTTCCATCTTTGCTTATGACCTTCAGTAGTGCTAACAATTGTCTATATGTCGCCATAATTTTTATCAACACCTTGAATAGGGGGATCATGACTATCACCCTCTTCCTCTCCAAATATGAGTGCATCGATAAATGTGGGGTTGAGCCCAACTAATACCATGTGATTATAAAAAAGATGGTTAGGGTCAAACCCTTTGATTTCTTCTGCAAACTTCAAATTAAACTGGTCAAAATAAGAGGCATATTCATCAATTTTG
Organism: Picea abies; assembly: GCA_900067695.1. NCBI lineage: Eukaryota > Viridiplantae > Streptophyta > Pinopsida > Pinales > Pinaceae > Picea > Picea abies. Next base: position 3,185 of record CBVK0101168070.1, read on the forward strand.
GAAATTCCTCTCAGGAGAATTTCACCAACTTTCCAAGGCAGAGGAATAAATTGTTTTTCCTTTTTTCATAAAAAACATGAAACCAAAAATTACACTTCCTCTCCACCTCTATGATAAATAAATTTTTCGGCACATAATAAGGGATAAATATAGGCTTTTCATGAAAACAAAAAATCTTCATGATGTTGTAATTATCCATTTTCTCCATAATTCCCTTTGAATTCAGAAAGGTTGATGCTTCCACTGAAAGCCTGGAAGTATCTTCTCTAAAGAGTAATTTCTTAAATTCATACACAAAATTATTGTAAACTTCATAAAAATAATGGGTAACTTTCTGTCTCCAGAGATATTGATACCACATAGTCATGGGGTCAATTTTCGAGTTTACTCTTTTTCCAACACTCAAACCTTTAAAAATATGACAGTGTGTGATAGAAAATATCAAATAAGATGCCATATAGAAATTTTTCTCACTCCTGAAATTCATTAACTGTGTGGAAATTTCATTTGATATGATCTTTGCTCAATCGAAAACAACATTATCATTAACTGTAAAATGTAAAATATATAGGGCCAGTCGGGGAATAGTTGTTGTAGAATCCTGACCAGTAACTCTAGTAAATAACCAAGCAATTTATCGATAAGGGTCCTTTAAAGAACTAACCTGGATTTTGGATAGGTCTTATGGCATTGCAGTAGGGTCTTGAAAATATTCCTGCATGAGCTCAATTCCATTATTTTTTCCTCTAAGAAAATTTCAAGCCTCTTCTCCTTTGTACGTTAAGTTTGACTTCGATAATTTTAACATTTATTTTGAAGACTGAAGGCACCAATGAAACAGGGGAGTTGCTTTGTAGTGGAATGGTTCTTCTATTCTGGACAAATTTATCAATACACCATGTGACAATATCTTTCACTCAAAAACCTCTGGGACACAACCAACTAGAACTATTCCTGATGTCCAAACCTTATTATTATATTTACCTGGTAACATTGAATAATACACATATGACCTCGACCAATGGTAATTATGATCTTCTCTGGTGAGTAGATTCAAGGTATCCCAGTAGAAATGTTGTTTTCTCTTTCCATTTTCCTCAAGTTGATAGACTTCTTTGTAATACTGCTTAGAAAAGTAAAATAATCTTTACATTAGATCCTTGATGAGAGAATTAACCTAAAATAAATGTGATTTTCCTCGATAGAAACATCATCAATAACGCCCTTTTCATAACTCAATTTAGCAGTTGAGTTCGTAGAATTAGCATTTAATATGACTCAATAACTGTGAAAGAGAAAGGACACGACACGGTGAGGTGGCAAAGTGGAATATTTTAAATGAAAATGAGAGTCTGTGAGTCCGTTGTGATAAGAAAAATGGATAAGTATCGATACTTGTAGGATGGAATTGTGAAGACGGGAAGATACAAAAGAAAATAAATCATGAGTCCGCGAGTGAAAAATAAACTAACTGTTGAGAAGAGGTTTAAGGAAGAAAGTAGATATACCATGAGTCCATGAGTCCACCAGCCCACGAATATAACAAAATCACCAAAAGTATGGAAAAAGAATAATTCATGGAGGTAAGACATGACAATGAAAATTATGGGAGGGAAACATACTTAGAAAAAATATAAGTGCAAAGTAATGAAAAAGAAATAAGGACTTATGAGGTTCAACAACTGGCTCCAACTATGAGATGATAACCCCCTGCGAGATGATAACCCCCTATGAGTTATCAAGAATCCAGAATCTCAAGACCATATGTCTTAATAGTTGGGTGATGGGGTCCAGGAGGTGAGAATATACAAAACAAAGAAAACAAACTATGTACAAGCAAGAAGAAAAAATTCAAGCAAAGAAACTCTTCAAATGTTGCCCATTGACAAGCAGTGTTTAAAAGTTTCCCTTCATATCCTTGAGCATGCATGAGTTGAAGCTTAAAATATTTTCAATGAGATAGGGCATGATCCATAGTGCTTCAAAATGTGTATGCATTGAGGGATTTTCTTTTTCTTTGTTCCATATTAATACTAATTCACCTTTTTTAAAATTCGTTATTGTCGCACTTTGATCAAAATAATTCTTGAGATCTTGTTGTCTCTGACATATTTTCTTTAATCCTTCGAATCTCTCTTCTTCTAGCTTTAACAACTGATTCAATCTCTTTTGCAAAGGAGGAGTATCTTTTGTATCTTCAATATTTACCGTGTAAGTCAAAGCATTCAATTCAAGACTAAGTTGCATTTTTTATTATTTTCCATAGACCAGAGCATAAGGGGATATTCCAGTGCTATGCTTTGGTGTCATCTTGCTTGCCCGCAAAGCATCTATCAATTTTAAATGTCGGTTCTTTGGATTTTGATCAATTGTCTTCTTTATAATTTGAAATCATGTTTTTTTTGTTGATTCAACAAGTTTGTTTCCTTAAGGGTAGTAATTTGATGATTGCCTCATGACAATACCATATTCCCCACAAAAATTAGTAACTTTGATCCAATGAAGATTGACCCATTATCAGTGATGAACTTTTACGGTACCCCAAACCTTGATTAAATATTATCTTTAAGAAACTTTATCAATTCTACATAATCAACCCTTTTTAATGCCACTGCTTCCTGCCATTTTGTAAAATAATATGTGGTTGTAAGAATGTATACATGTCCTTTACTTAATTTTGGGTTTATTGGCCCAATGACATCTAGTCCCCATTATGAAAATGGCTCTTCGACCAATATAGGTTGCAAAGGAATTACAAACCTCTTCATCCTTCCTGAGAATTTTTTACAGGAAAAACATTTCCTCACCATTGCATATGAACCCTTAAAAATTGATGGCCAATAATACCCAATTCTTATTATTATGTGGGCAGTAGTGGTTGGTGCAAAAGGTCCTCCACATATTCCTTCATGAAATTCCTTTATCAACTCTTAAGCCTCCATTTAATCTACACACCTCAATAGTATACCATCATAATTTCTTCTGAACAATATATTTGCATATTAATACATATTGATTGGACTTCATTTTCAAAGCTCTTCTTTCTTTGGGAGTCATACTGATTGGGAATTGTCCATATCTTAGATAAAAAAAAATGATGTATTTGTACCATTCGGAATTCAACATAGGTTTTCCTACTGAAATTGAGACCACCCCATTCAATGCATCATTATTTGCAATCATCTTGCACGATCCTTGTCCTTTAACTGCCTTTAAAGGTTAGATATTGAATCTTGGCCAGCCAATTTTCCCACTTTCCCTCTCTCAATTGTTGATTTAGGAGCATTTTTACTAGAGAATATGGAACATATGCTATAACATGGGAGTTCAAAATATAAGTCTGAAAATGTGTTATTGTCTTAACAAGAGAGAGTGCTTGCTTCTCCAATTCTGAATATTTTAGCTCATAATCATGAAGGGTTTTACTCACGAATCTTATTGGTAATTTTTGTCGTCTAGAATTTATGTGTGTAAGAACTAAAGCCATGACCCCTTCTATAGCAAAAGAATATAAAATAAAATTTCTTTTAAATTTTGTATTGATAAGCACGGGTGTTGTGGTGATTGCTCATTTAATATTGTTAAATGCATTCTGAGTATTTGAATGTAGATTTTGACCTTGTACAATATTTTAATGCAAAAAGATTTTCAATAAAAGAACAGAAAATATACAATGGAAAATACACACATTATACAAATATTTTTCCCCTGATAACCCAAACCGGGAAAACCAGCATATTCTATATTCATTCACATCATACATTGTTTACAATACAATATACATATATGATCCAACTCCATCCAAAACTCAAATCCAATGACCTGGATTAGTCAACAACCTTGATTCCTTAACCAGAAATAGAAAACCATCAACAAAAAACCATGTGCTGAAAAACCACCCAAAAATGGACACGAAAATCAAGGAAAAAAAATTCAAGGGTGCTTCCCCCCAACCCCCGTGCAGGGGGGCTCTGTCCCCCTGCAACCCCCCTGCGTGCCCAATGCAATGTAGACATTATTTCTAGTCATGCAAAGAATATAACACATATCCAACATTCTCCCACTTGTTTTCTTTGCATACAGGGGGTTACAGGGTTACATAGTCAACAATCCACGGCAACAATGCCCATAGATCCTCTACTCCAAGAGAACTTCTCAATACTCACATATTTTTTTAATGAATCTACAACATTATTCAAAGTATCATGCCCTTAATGGGTCTATATGATGCTCTTGTTATTGAGCCCCCAATATTCTAAAAATGTTCATCCTACCCATGTTCTCTCACATATTTTGGGGAGGTTTTCTATGGATGTAGTGAGTACTGGATGTTCTGAACCACATGTGCAAAAACAATATCTCATATTAGGGCTTAAAATTGAAACTAATTGGAGTTTTAGGTGTCCAAAACGTTATCTCTCCCATTGTCATCGGTGCTAAGTACTATAAACACATCCTTGAACAAAGGGATTGGGGTCAAAGTCCAAAAGGAAAAGAACAAAACAATAAAAATCTATTTGTTGATCTAAGTTATCGGTTCTACGAAATGGCCTCCCAACACCGGAGACGGGACAACTCTAGGGTTGGGAAACCATTTCGTATGCTTTAAAACCTATGCCATTTTGGCTTTCTTGGTAATCACACATGTCCCATCTCCGACAAACCTCTACAACCTACGGTCATTGTCTTCTCATTTCCTGTTGTGTTGGTGGTCCTACTTCGATGTCGTGTTACCATCCTTAGTACCTCGGAGGTAATGCATGCATGCCCCGCAACTATTGATTTGGTCAGTCCATGCATCTATGCATGCCATATTCCTAGAAAATTTGAAATTTGAATTCAATGGGTAGGCTTTATTTATCCCACGCCCTCCTGAACAAGCCATTGATTATGCCTACGCTTACTGTATAGATCCGAATATCATAATCAAAGAGAACCAGTTGATCCTCTCAAGAGGAAGACCATGGTTGTTACAGTGAGTAGGTAGGCGACTCCATAAGATTCGAGGCGAACAATCCAGGTAATTGAAACTTTTGTTGGTAAAATTTCTTAGTTTAGTAGTTTATCCATGGATATTATTGCTACACCGAGAGAGTTGTGTGATAGATATATGTGCATTGTGTCTAAAGGAAGAAGAGTCGGTCACACATCTTTTTGTAGACTGCCAGACCACCTAATTGATCTGGGAAAATATCCTCACTTCTATGGGAATTGACAGTGAGTGGAAGAGGGCAACCATAGAAGAAAACCTAAAATTTTGGTTTCTTAAATTGCCAAACCATAAACACTTACCCTTTCTGATTATGTGGGAGATTTGGAAATATAGGCACAAAATAATGTTTGAAAACTAGTCCCTGAATGTCCCGGGGCTTTATAAGAAAATTCTTACCTCCACACAAGAACATCCACATAAAGAGGAAGCTGATAAAACATCAGTACTACTAAACCCAGTCTACTTCAATAACAACCCTATTGGTTTCTTTGATGGTGCAGCATCAGCAAACAAGTGTGGTATAGGTATTTACTTAAAAATCACACCCGGATACAACATCCAAGCACATTTTGCTGAAGGAACAGGGAACAATATGAAAGCTGAGTTGATGGGATTATGGGGACTCCTACTTCTTGCCACACACTTCTCTTTCAAGAATTTAATGGTGGCAGGGGACTCAAAGGTCACCATTGATTGGATAAGTGACAAAGTCAATCTAGATCTAATCTATCTTAGCCATTGGAAGGATAAGATTAGCTCACTAAAGAAAGGCTTTGAAACATTAAACTTCATGCACATTCACAGTAAGTTTAATAAAATTGCGGACAACCTATCCAAGAAATCTCTCAAGGATAAACCAGGGTGGCTATATTTTGAAGAGAATGTCAATGGAACTATAATTAGAGATGGGAAACTACATATCCTATAAGGTGACATCAAACAGAAATACTATTGGGATATAAAGGACAATAGATAAATAAAGTAACCTTAGGTTACAACCGGAGTAGAAAAGGACTATTCCATTCATGGAAAAAAAGTCTAATGTAATTGGAAGTTTCATTTGATTCTAATAAGAATAACAGTGGAACTGTTTTTTTCGTGTGAAAAAAAAAAAAAAAAAAAAAAAAAAAAAAAAAAAAAAAAGATATCTCGATAGTTTTGCTCCAATTATTTTGTAACTTATTCTGTGGAATTTTCCTCGATCAGAACTCTACCCATTTTCATTTTTTGGCTTGATATTTGTAGGCATGTAATGAATCACTACCACACACTGTCAATTTTGTGGCAACAGTAAGCATAAGAAAACAACCTGCAATTTGGATGGTTTTAGAGATGGATAGAACTCTGATTTGAATTTGTCTGAGTGATCAGTTGTCAAATTTGGGGGCCTTGGATTTCACGGTACAAACCCACAAACTCGTGCATTGGGCTTTCATGGCCTCCACCACTTATTTCCAGTGCTTATGCTTTATATTCCCATGGTTAAACTCCAATTAACACAGGCTCCCACACATCGATTAGAGTTAGGGAATTTGAGTTTTTGCATAACCAGGGTTGATCTGCCTCCTTAAATCGCATCCTAGATATCTGTGGTTGTTCCAATTGATGTATTTCAAGTGGAGCCTAGATAAGTCGTTACATGGTGTGGGTATTGGTGAAGCTTCATTTATGGATGGGGAGAATTCCTTGTAGTTTTGGAGTTTTAAACACCACATCATTAGACATATTGATAGGTTGCAATCTATTGGACATTGAGATTTCACATGCAGTTGTGATCTGAAGTTTAAAACCTACAAATTCCCTGAGAGCATATCAGAACTTTTCCAGTTTGTAGGATGTTCTAGGATAAAACCGATGAACAAGTCCGCTGACTTAGAAATCCATTTTTGTTTTGATGGAAAGACAAATATTGAGATGGTAATGCTTGGTACAATGACTTCACAAACTTTCTCTTCAAATAAAGGACTGGAGTCTACTATAAGAATCTTACCAATGGGCGAGGCAAATGTATATCCTAGGTTGTTGGGGAATGGACCTTAAAATAGGAATTATTTCATGAGAAATCGAAGAGGTCACAGTTATGGCCAAAAGCAAACAGCATTTCAATGAACTAAAAAATATGTGAAAGGAGGTAGTCCATAAGGTTCAAGAACTTCTGCACAATTATTTATACTCTATTATAGTTGGCTTATATATCGTAATGATATAGTATTTTCCCTTCTTTCATTTTAAATTGTCATTCCTCAACATATATAATAAAACAAAATATTTGCACCTTAAAGATACTAGTAACAAAGGGATCTATGACCTTGTTATATTGATGATCATAGTTTTCTCATCGCTCTAATCTTGTAGATGCTCTTTTTATTTCTTTCAAAAATATAATTAAAAATACAAATTTGCATCATGATTATTAAACATTTATTTACTTCATCGCAAAAATAATAATTTTGTTAAATAATTTCCAATTCAAAATATTAATTATGAAACATTTATTTATTTAATCTCAAAAATAATATTTTGTATTAAATAATTTCCAATTTAAAATTTTAATTATGAAAAAGTTATTAAGGTTTTCAAAAATATTAGATATTATTTATTATGAAATCAAAATAAATATGGAATGATAATAACTTTTCAAAATAAATAAATATGATATTTTAATAGATTTTTATTAAATAATTTTATAAATATTAGTTGTTAAATAAGAATATGAATATAATGTATTAGAATTAATATACATTTCAAAATTTTAAAAAATGATATATATTTTTTATTTTATTATGGGTTATTCATTTTATAGAAGATAAATATAAAAAATAATGATGTTTGGAAAATGTTATTTTAGATTTTGTAAAAGAATTTTAATTTTTTTTTTTAAATTGTTTTTGAATGGTTAAGAGTTTTTTTGGGATGTAAGGAAATAGGTTAAAAGTCTTTCTCCTCTAATGTGTTATTTTAAGTGGTGTGATGTGGTTTTCCTTAAATAATGGTGATGCATCAACCACATTACAAATCACAACCACCAATAACTATCTTCATTATATTAACAACACAATTATAATAAATTTTATTATCTTAGAAAATATTTAATAATTTTTATTTTACGAAGAAAAAAAAAAGCTCAAACCTTTATATATAATATTTAATTAAAAATATAGTTAATGGATATGGAATGCATACTACATATTTTTTTAAGTAAAATACAATTATTTTTATCTATTTAGATTATATTACATATAAATTAATAACTTAGATTTATTTATAGATGGAGGAGTCTTGGAAGTGGCATCTATCTAGTTATTGTTAAACTTTTGATGATGACTTTATATGTTCCAAACATCAAACTATTTGTGTACCCACATGCAACTAATCATGTACTTCATTCTCGTAGTTAAGATTGATCAATTATTAAAATATATTCAACTCTCCTCCACAAGGAAACATTTGAATTGCACAACATGGAACAATTTGTGCATGTTTTTGTATGTTGTAGAAATAAAACTATTGTGTACCCATATGCAACCAAATACCCAAAAGCACACTCTTAACAAATAAGACTTGACATGCAAAAAACAAATGAAAGTAGAATCATGTGGTATCCATTATGTTCTCAAACATTGTAAAGAAGGACAACATGATTTCATTTACAAAGAGAGAGAGAATTATACAACCATTTGTAGAAATCATTATATGAGCTTAAGTAGCTTAATTATAGCCTACATAGGTACATTTCAAACAATGGGATATCCAGGAGGATCCAGGAACACTCACATAGGTCCAGGAGGATCCAGAACATTCATAGAGGTCTAGGAGGATCCATAAAATCCCACAATTCATTCATCTCAAAAGATCTCAAAAACTCCATCAATGGTTAGAGCTCGTCTATAGCTTTCCAACAACGCAAACATCGCCTCAAATGGAGTCTGTATGCAAAATATATGGTTGGTCAAAGTTCAAGTCAACCAGGGAAAAAAGGCAAAAGTCAAAGGGGTCAAGGTGACACATGTCACCACTACAAGGGTGACACATGGCACAACCATACAGGTTGTACGATGATAACATGGCATACTATACATTGATTGGGCAGGTGACGTGGCATGACAAGTTGGCAGGTGATTGGGTAGTTTGTACAATCCAAGTGAACCAATTGTTCATCAACATGTGGCAAGGATAAGCCAATGAGAGGCTTCCATGTGGCAGCCTCCCTTTGGGAATTAATGGTTAAGGTTTATTAAAATTTTGGGACATCCGAGAATCAAACCTGTGACCTCCCAAATCCTTGCACATGGCCCTATTGCTATTACACCATTGCTTTGGTTCTTAACCATATGTGTTGTAAAATATATTTAAGCTCGGTTAAAGGTCGGTTTGGTGGAAAAAAAGGGTTGATGGCATAAGCCCTCAATCCATAGCTTGTGGTCCTATAGTGTTCTTTAGCTGAAATATATGTGACGTGTTAAACCATATACCAATGTTTGTGGGGGTATTTAAACATTGGTTCCAACCAACATATATTTATATCATATGTTATAACAAAACAATGAAACAATTGGAGGTCGGTGGGACTCGAACCCCCCGACCTACTGTATGACATGCTAATGCCTTAACCACTATGCTAATGGAACCACAAGTTCCAGAGATTTTGACCAGCCCTCACTTAATGTTGATGCCGGATCAGTGGAAGGTACGGGGTATGGTTGGGACTTGCAGCCTATTTAATGGGAATGGATCCCAATGTTTGCACACATCCTGAGACGCACATATCCCCATGCAGTCACGAATCTCGAGGATGTACGGATGCATAGATTTGTGTGCAAGAAGAGGATCCTAATTGGAATTATCTCAATTTTTGTTCCATGAGGTATATTTTCCAATCATAGCCATGCTTATACTCATTTTCTCATTTTTCTGAGAGGATTTCAATGGTCATTTGTAAAAGTCTTAGTCCAAATTTCCATTATTGAGCGCCATAGTGCATTGTTTGGCATGTAAAGAGGGTAAAATTGAGCCAATTTAGAATATGGTCAAATTTATACTCAAATTTCTTAGAATTTTGCAAGGAATTCAATGGTAAACTCATTTTCTGAGTTTGAGCAACGAAAATAAAGAGAATCCGTAAAACTGGAATTTTTTTTAAGTCCATATTGTAATGTTTTTTGACATTTTGAGATGATGAAGAAAAATATTACTATCTAAGAGGAATTGGAGATGAAGTAAATTATATCATCAATATTATCTAATTTGAGTTATTTTTTGTTGTGTCATCTCAATAATATGCAAATTAATCGTCAGTTTATGAGTTTTTGGATAAGGAGCACAACATCATTTTTCTGCAAATCACCTCAATAAGATCAAGAATTACTTTTGAATCAAGTTAGGTGTTATATGTATATTTTAAAGGAATAAGTGGCGTCTAAGGATTTTCGGATCAATGGGCATTCTCCAAAATTCTCTTGTTTAACTTGTTACAAATGAAATGTTTTAGAGCTCCCTTGCTTTCAAAAGTTGTGTCATCAAATTAGTAGCATTTAACATCCAAGCATGTATACTTTAGAGTAGCACAGAAGTACATTACTTTCACAATTATCTTCTCTCTACGCTCAAGATTTTTGTCAAAATACATGCTTTCCTAACATCTACACCGGTATCATAGGTGTTGGTATTGCTACTAGTGTGAACTCCAAAATTGGTATTTGAATACATTCCTCTATTTAAAGTTATGCATAATCATTATCACAACAAATTGTTTGCACCAAATAGATAGTACTACGACATTCCTTGAAGATTATCAAACCAAATCACAAGGTTGGAATTAGTGGGTTTTTTATTGTTCAAAACACATATGTGCAAGAGAAAATATCTCTCATATTTGGACTTAAAATTGAAACTGATCAGAGTTTTAGGTGTCTCCCATTGTCATCGATGCTAAGCACTATAAACACATCCTTGAACAAAGGGATTAGGGTCAAAGTACAAAAAGAAAAGGACAAAACAACAAAAATATATTCATTGATCTAAGAGTGTTGAAAGTCTTTTACAAAGGTGCTTTTGCAAATGTGGAGGGGAGATATACTCAAATCATCGTAGACAACACCAAGGCTCTGATACACTAAGGTTAAAATAGTCCTCCAAGATTGTTCATATAGATACATAAATGAAGAAATTCAATATGTATTTTTCAGCACCAAATCCTCCTTCAATAGGAAAACAAATTAACTTTCCCATAACTTTGACCTTAAGTACTAACTCACTCATAACTTTGACCTTAGGAACTATGACCTATGGAACTTTTACCAGAATAACTATGACTTCAAGAATTTTGACCTCGGAAACTTTGACCTCAGAAATTGTGACTTTGGGAACTATGACCTTGGGAACTTTGACCTCGTAAACTTTGAATTCAAGCACTATGACTTGAAGAGATTTTACCTTATGAACTATGACCTTAGGAACTATGACCTTGGGAAATTTGACCTTAGGAAATTTGACCATAGGAACTTTGACCCTAGGAACTTTTATCCCAGGATCTTTGATCTAAAGAACTTTAACATCAGGAACTATGACCTTAGGAACTTTGACCTCAAGAAATTTAACATCAGGAACTATGACCTTAGGAACTTTGACATCGGGAACTTTAACCTTAGGAACTATCCTGTGGAAATTTGACCATGGGAAATATCATGTGGAACTTTGACCGTAGGAACTATGAATTTAAGAACTTTGACCGCAAGAACTATGACCTTGGGAAATATGACCTCAATAAATATGACCTCGAGAAATTTTACCTCAATCACTATGACCTCGAGCACTGTGACCTTGGGAATTATGACCTTGGGAAAATTGACCTCAAGAACTTTGACCCTAGGAATTATGACCTCAGAAAATTTGACCTTAGGAACTATGACTTCAATAACTTTGACCTCGGGAACTTTGACCTCATGAACTGTGACCTGGGGGAATATGACCTTCAAAAATTTGACCTTAGGAACTATGACCCCAAGAACATTGACCTCGAGGATTTATACCTCTGGCACTATGACCTAAGGAACTTTGACCTTAGGAACTATGACCTTGGGAAATTTGATCTCAAAAACTTTGACCCCAAACCCAGGAACTTTGACCTCAAGAACTATGACCTCGGGAACTTTGACATTAGGAACTTCGACTTTAGGAACTATGACCTGTGGAACTTTGACCTTAGGAGCTATGACTTGAAGAACTTTGACCTAGCGAAATTTTTCCAAAATCATTAGTTTCTAATGTCATAATTCATGAGGTCAAAGTTCTTGAAGTCATAGTTCCTAAGGTCAAAGTTTCATAGGTCATAGTTCATAAGGTCAAAGTTCCTTATGTCAAAGTTTTTGATGTCATAGTTCATGAGGTCATAGTTCCTAAGGTCAAAGTTCCTGAGGTCATAGTTCCTAGGGTCAAATTTCCTGAGGTCAAAGTTCCTTAGGCCATTGTGCATGAGGTCTAAATGTAATATCCCAAATTTTAATCTTGAAATTATTTGTAATTAAGTGGCTTAAATACTTTGCATTGATGTTTTATAACTCTGCCACATTGACACCATACCATGGTGTTGTGAATATTGTACATCTTTTTGTTTTGCAGTTAATAAAGAAGAAGACCAAAATCAACTGAGCTTGAGTGTGTATAGGGGATATGATACCAAAATAGGGGAAACATGAGAAGGTCTAAGGGGGGTTTTATTCCTAAATCAGCTACCTTATGTTATTTTGAACCCTCACCCATTTTCAAATTTGAAATACAAAGCAAAAATGAGTTAAGAGGACTAGAGGAAACCAACTCCTCAATCTAATCCACAACTTCAATCTCATTGTGAAACATGTTCTTAAAGGGTCTTAATACACAGGAATTTGTGATGGACATATCCGACGATATTAGTTGGATTGTCTCTACCATTTGATGCATCTCTCCACTGAATTTATTCTTCCAAACCATGCATTATTCAATACTTTCATGTTTTAACAGTGTTATATGTTAGATGTGTTGTACATGGGGTAAGATATTATTGGTCAGCTAGGATGTCAGTCACAATTGTGGTTTGGTAACATTTACCTGATGATTCTTATAATCTCTCTTTTCTTTAAGCATCCAGATAAGGAGTGGAGAGCATGTAGTTCAATTGAAACTTCAAGAGAATGGATGATGTGGATGATGGGCACATTTACTTTGTAAAAGAAGACAACTATTAATTATAGTCGTCGAATGGAGTTTATTTTAACATTTAGATATGGTTGTGAGGTTTAAACCCATTCTGTTGTGAGTTTTATACATGATATATATGTTCTTATGTGCATCATGTTTTCTCTTATAAAATTATGTTAGAACCAAATTGTGATTAAATAAAAATATTGCAACAATATTTTGTAATTTTTAATATTGGGTGTATTACTCTAAATTCCTGAGCTCAAAGTTCCTGAGATCATAGTTCCTTAGGTTAAAGTTCTGAAGGTCGTAGCTTCCAAGGTCACAATTCATGAGGTCAAAGTTCCTGAGGTCATAGTTCCTAAATTCAAATTTCATGAGGTCATAATTCCTAGGGTCAAATTTCCCAATGTCATAGTTCCTAAGGTCACAGTTCCTGAAGTCATATTGCTTGAGGTCAAAGTTCCTGAGGTCATAGTTCCTTAGGTCAAATTTCTTGAGGTCATAGTTCCCAAGGTCATAGTTCATGAGGTCAAAGTTCCTAAGGTCATAGTCCCCAAGGTCATAGTTCATGAGGTCATAGTTCCTAAGGTCACAGTTCCTGAGCTCAAAATTCCTGAGGTCAAAGTTCCCAATGTCATAGATCCCAAGGTCATAATTCCTCAGGTCAAAGTTCTTAGAGTCATAGTTCCTAAAGTCAAGGTTCATGTAGTATACCTAGAGAGGTAATATAGGGTACCTAGGGAGGTACCCAATGGGAATGTGGTTATGTATATTCAATATAAGGTGGACTAGGTCCACTATATTATTAAATAAGACCCATTATGGTAGTTAGATATAATAAATGAATAGTTAAATATAATAAATGTAAGATGACTTCTTAGAAGGTTCTACTTCTAGAAGATTCCTCTAGAATGTTCTTAGATGATGGTAGCACTATATAAAGGGGTTCAAACAATGTAATGAAACATGAAAAAAAGTATTGTATTTGGAGCTGAAGCTCAATAGGAGGATGCCCCCTCGAAGAGGCAAGTGAACTCGAGAGGATCCCTTCCATAATAGGATCCATTGTATGGTGTTGTCATACCTTAAGGATTTTGATATAATAAAGTTATGGTTTTCTATGTGGCTTCTTCTATCTTGTTTGTGGATATATTGTGTATTCAGTGTTTGTGGTGATTATATTGGTAGATCTATTCAGGTTCTTAACAAGTGTATTTGGAGCGGTAACTCAATAGGAGGATGCCCCTCGAAGAGGCAAGTGAACAGGAGAGGATCCCTTCCATAATATGATCCATTGTATGGTGTTGCCCTACCCTAAGGGTTTGATAGTAATAAAAAATATTTTGCATATTGTTCGTGTATATCTGTTGTGGTGTTTTTGTGTTCAGTATTGGTTCTTAACAATTGGTATCAAAGCACTTTCCTTGGGCAGACATTGTGGGCAAATATTTTTTATTTTTGCAGATTTTTTTTTTCAGAGCAGAAAAAAGAGGGCCGCAACATTATCGAAGTTTTTGGTACATTTCTGTGCAAAATTTGTAGAAAATGGTTGTAGGTCTGAGTTTCTCTCAGAAAAACACCCAATTTGAAAAAAACAATCGTCCGAAACGGACTCCGGAAGGTCAAGATATTGAAGTTTTAAAATCTGCAATTTTTCAGGGTTTTTTCCGCGTACGGCGACGCGATTTGTTTTTATTTCTGTAGTAGCTGGAGGCCGAATTTTCTCAAACAAATTACAGATCTGAGTTCCTCTCACAATTTCACCCAATTTAAAAATCAGCCGAAACGGAGTTCGGGAAGTGAATTTATGAGCATTTTAACTTCAACAGTTTTTTAGGGTTTTTCCAAAAAAAGCTGCGATTTTCTGCCGTAACTTATTGGGTGAGTTCATAGGATGCTCAAATGCCTATTTCTTCTCAAAACCTCAAAGAAATTCTTGAATCATTCAAAGCCCAGTGGTTTCACACATTGGATGACAGATTGGATGCATTTGTACATGGCCTCACAAACAGTCTCACAGACGGTCTCAATGATAGTTTTCGTAGTATTCAAGATTCATTGACTAACATGCATGGAAGATTTCTTATGGAGGGCCTCATGGATGAATATAATCAAGAAATATATGCTTGGTATGATTTTGAGGCAGATTGTGATGATTGGTATATGGATAGTTATCATTTCTGGGATGACAACCACTTCCATATTTTTTTTGATGACTCTACTCCACCTTTTGTAGAGAACATCGGTGTTTCACATCAGGAGCTAGTTACCAGCGTTAGTTTGCATATTTTACAGTGGTATTATTCCTTCTAGATTCTGCTACGACATTTTTCCACTATGTGGATGGATCTTCTTATTTGGATCCACATGATAGGTGT
>CBVK0101168075.1:0-12620 GCA_900067695.1 Picea abies
ACCGCTCTTCCGATCTCACCTCCCCCAAAGAGTTCTTCAACCTCTGCACTCCTTGTAGTCACAACTCTGTGTGTGAAAGCACTCGCCCTCCTGAGATTTTCAACCACTCAGACCCCCAAGGGATTTTGTCCTTCTTCGCCTTCAGATGGAAAATGAAATGGATGCCCTTCTAGCTATCCTTCTACTCAAGAAACTGCTTGTTGAGCCTGTCTGCACACTAACTCAAATGCCCACCTGGTAGAGTATCCTCTTACAGAACGTTCAATAGTTCTGTCTCCTTCGTGCACTACTTTCCCTTGCTCGATGCCCTCCTGGCAGAGCCCTATAGAACCCTCAACGATTATGTTTTCTTCTTCAAACTCTCAGCAGAGTTCTTCCTCTGTGCCCTCCTTGCACCTGCTCAATGCCCACCTGGCAGAGCTCTACAGAACTCCTCAGAGGTTCTGTCTGCAACTGTGTCTTTTCCCACACAACCTTGCCTCCAAGGTATTCAACAACCTTGAGGTCTTCCCCCTGAGTTAATGATTTCAGCTTCTGTGCCGCATCATGACTTTGTCTGACTCCGCAGAGTTCAGAAGTGCTTCAATGCATTGGTATTCAGAGTCAACAACACTCTGTCACACCTTCCTGGCGTGAAACCACAAAGAACCTCTCAAGCCTGAAATCAAAAACAACCTGCAAATGCATAAACATAACATACATCTACAACATATATGAACACTCACAGACACCCACTTAACACAACATACATGCAGGAAAAACTTCTCTTTATATTAAATATGGCAAATGCCTGTAATTACAAGGTGTTCTCGATCTCTCTCTGGCTCTTCTCTTCTTCTACCCATCTAACTCCCTTCTCTCCCCTCAAAATGAGATCTGAAATCTCTTTTACCTGAGGGGGCTCTTTGAGCGCTTCCCTCCAGATCTACCTACCCTATTCAATTGCATTGAATGGGTTGTCTAGTCCGCTATCGGATCTAGATCTCAGCCATTACACACATTAAAGGCCGATCTACTCTACTCTTGCACAAAGGCACAGCTTCCTGGCTCAACAGCCTAAGCATTTAAATTACATTGAATTCAAATTTAGATGAGGCTGCACCTCTCTTTTATCGTGCGATTTGAATTCGCTGGCATGGCTGGTTGGCTGGCTGGCTGACGTGGAGAGATGCTCCTGCATCACTAGACATTTTCGACGATGTATAGAACACCCCAAACAAATATCGATGCAAGAGTTATGCCCTTGGGAAGTTGACGTACCAACTATCCCCATCGTGACCCGTAAACCTTTTGGCATTTCATCTTCTGGGGTTAGGGTTTTGGAATTTTTTTATGTTAAAAAGGCCTCTAGAGCCTCATTGTAAACATCATCATCTTCTTGTGAATGAGCGTAGCCATCACATATCTTCTCAGAGTTAAGCTACCACCATTCTAGCAAGTCATTCACTCTGTAATTTTACAGTTTTTGTACATTCTCTCATTAATAAAAATTGTGCATTACTATATCTCAGTGTTTGTTGCAATTTTTTTGTGTATCTTGCAATATCCCTGTATATTTCATTGTCATATATTTGCCTTCATTTTGTTCTCAAAATAATCTGGATTAGTGGTATTAGAGCAGGCTACTCCCTTTCATTTCTTGTGCATGTCCCCGATGAGGTCAGGATATAGAGAGTTGGGTTTCGAGCTAGTTTCCCTTAGGGATAACCACTCTATCCAGCCCAACTGGCCTCCCATGGCGGAAGAGAAGAGGAACAAGGGAGCAGAAGATCCCATCAAGATGTTGCTCGCAGAAGCCCTCGCGCAATAGAGGAATGAAATGTTGGATAATTTTTCCCAAATCCTTCAACGATTGCTGACAATAATAGGAAAGTCTTCATCAAGCAGTCACTTTGGAGATGCTACCCCATTCAAGGTACACGCTAATTTTGATATTCTCGTATTTGAAGGTCAAATTGATGCGAATGCTTTGGAAAAATGGTTAAATTTGCTAGAAGGTTATTTCTTTGTTCACAATTTTTCCGACAGAGAAAATATCACCTTTGGGTTCCTTAAGTCTCTCCCCCATGTCAAACATTGGTGGAAAACTTACTGGGAGAAAAATTCCACAAAGGAGTCTGGAATATTTGAAGCCGAGCCCACTTGGGATGGTTTTATGGATGCAGTTAAGGAACAATATTACCTCGTGGGAAACTACGATGACCATTACAAGAGATGGACCACACTGCATCAAAAGTGGAACCAAACAATATCAGAGTTCACAATGCACACCAAGATGGGTATCAAAGACTCTAAGTGACATCTGGTTCTAAAATACTGCAAGGCTCTAAACAGGTACATCCAAACCGAAATGGAGTTTTTGGACATCTCATCACTGGGACCCACTTATAGATATGTTGTCAAAATCGAGCAAAAATTTAAGAAGCAGAATAAGCAAGAATTTGGGTTTGCAAATCCACAACAACCAAAGTATGGTAAAGAAATCCATAACTCACAGAACAATCAACTTCAATACAACCAATGCAAGCCATAGGAAAAGAAGGGTAACTAGAAGACGAAGAAGTGGTGTGACTTCCACAAAATCCCTTGGCACAACACCGATGAATGTCGCTCGAAACAATCATTGGTAGCCAATCTCAAAGAAACAGAGTCGAGTCCCGACTCAGACTCTGATTCAAAAAATAATAAAAGGAGACATATAATTGATGCAAAACCCACTGCTACTATCATGACTGCAACAATCCAACCAGAAGAACTAGAGGATCCTGAGGAGAGGGAGGTTATTTTCCATTCACATATGTGGGTTAAGGGGACCCCGTTGCATTTAATTGTTGATAGCGGAAGCCAAAAGAACCTCATATTAGCAGAGGTCATCAAGTAGTTGTATTTTTTGACAACACCACACTCGCAACCATACAACATCGGATGTCTCCACTAGGGACGAGATCTTCGTGTCAGCCAATAGTGCCACGTATCATACGACATCAATCCCTTCAAGGATGAGGTACTGTGTGATATTTCCCCACTAGAAGTCTGCGATTTTTTGTTAGGAAATCCATATATGTGGAGGCATCATGATGTTTATGAGTCTTGACCCCATAGCGTCATTGTTACTCTTGGGGGTTATCCCTATAGGATACCATAGGTAGTTCTGAGTACTGTATCGAAAAACAATGCCACAAAGTAATATCTCATACCACAAAGTTTATCCTCTTTACAACCTAGTCATAAGAGAAGGAAACTGCAACCACTGCAGCCTCGACCCAAGACCCTTCTATCCAACAAAAGAAGTTCAACAATATTGTAGAAGAGCACCAAGATATTCCTACCATACCTATGGGAGTGCCTTCACACTGCCCAGTCAAACCAAGTTATGATAAATCCTTTCATGTTCTTCATGTTGCATCTTCACAAATAGAGTCCTCCCACATTCAAGAAGATCATGCAACCAAATTGGTTAAACAGATCCAACTTGTCCAACAACAAGTTCATAACAACCTTCAAAAAGATAAGTAGGGAAGCTTCTTCAACAAGGCAAGCAACTCACCAAGGTTTAGATGCAACAAAATCTTCCTGGGGAATTGATGCAATGGAGACCATTTCTTCCTAAGGGGGGAGGATTGATCCAGGAAGAAATCAGTGGGCACCCACTTGTTCCACTGGATAAAAACATGGGTTTCCACCTTGGTGATTTTTCTACGGTTTTTCAGGTCCTGAACTTATGAGGTTGTTTTGGGGACCTAAATGACACTTCTGGGCACAAAAACACCTAAATGATGTACAAGTAATTGTTTGGTTTGAATGGAATATGTACTCCTCGACTAGACCTTTCCGACGAGGTATAGAACACCCCAAATAGAGATCATATGAAAACATTACGTCCTTCGAAAGTTGACGTACCAACTACCCCCATCGGGGCCCACAAACCTTTTGGAATTTCATCTTCCGGGGTTAGGGTTTTGTATTTTATTTATGTTAAAAAGGAATCTAGAGCCTCATTGTAAACATGATCATCTTCTTGTGGATGTGTGTAGCCATCACATCTCTTCTCAGAGATAAGCTACCACAATTCTAGCGAGTCATTCACTCTGTAATTTTATAGTTTATGTACATTCTCTCATTAATAAAAATTGTGCATTACTGTCTCTTTGTTTTTATTGAAATATTTCCATGTATCTCGCAATATCTCTATATATTTCATTGTTATATATTTTCCTTCATTTTTTTCTCAAAATATTCTGGATTAGTGTAGATTTTGTAAGAGGACGTGGCACTACCATTGCATTAGGATCTCCTCGTAAAAATAAAATTGAGCTTTAATATTGGTAGAATGTTTATCCAATGGCTTATTGAATAAATGTAACTCTTCCTTTGAAATCCATGTGCATTCATTTAAGATTTTTCCTCCCTACCAAAATGAATACTCTTTGGTCTTCTAATTCCTAGTTCTAACTATGGGTTTTCATTTTGGCAATTTTTCTACAGTTTTTGGGGTCCTAAACTTTCGAGGCCATTTTGACGCCCTAAACGACATTTTTTTGGGCACGACAACGCCCAAATGAATACCTAAGGCATTGTCCAAGCTGAACATAATATGTACTTCTCGACTAGACATTTTTGACGATGTATAGAATGCCCCAAACAAAGATCGTATGCAAAAGTTACGCCCTTGGGAAGTTGACGTACCAACTACCCCCATCGTGACCCACAAACCTTTTGGCATTTCATCTTCCGGGGTTAGGGTTTTGGAATTTTTTTATGTTAAAAAGGCCTCTAGAGCCTCATTGTAAACATCATCATCTTCTTGTGAATGAGCGTAGCCATCACATATATTCTCAGAGTTAAGTTGCCATCATTCTAGCAAGTCATTCACTCTATAATTTTACAGTTTCTGTACATTCTCTCATTAATAAAAATTGTGCATTACTATATCTCAGTGTTTGTTGCAATGTTTTTGTGTATCTTGCAATATATCTATATATTTCATTGTCATATCTCTGCCTTCATTTCGTTCTCAAAATAATCTAGATTAGTGGTATCAGAGCAAGCTACTCCCTTTCATTTCTTGTGCATGTCCCTGATGAGGTTAGGATATAGAGAGTTGGGTTTCGAGCTAGTTTCCCTTAGGGAAAACCACTCTCTCCAGCCGAACTGGCCTCCCATGGTGGAAGAGAAGAGGAACAAGGGAACATAATATCCCATCAAGATGTTGCTCGCAGAAGCCCTCGCGCAACAGAGGAACGAGATGTTGGATAATTTTTCCCAAATCCTTCAATGATTGCGAACAATAATAACGTCTTCATCAAGCAGTCACTTTGGAGATGCTACCCATTCAAGGTACATGCTAATTTTGATATTCTCGTATTTGAAGGTCAAATCGATGCAAATGCTTTGGAAAAATGTTTAAATTTGCTAGAAGGTTATTTCTCTGTTCACAATTTTTCCGACAGAGAAAATATCACCTTTGGGCTCCTTAAGGCTCTCCCCCATGTCAAACATTGGTGGGAAAATTACTGGGAGAAAAATTCCACAAAGGAGTCTGGAATATTTGAAGCCAAGCCCACTTGGGATGTTTTTATGGATGTAGTTAAGGAACAATATTACCCTGTGGGAAACTACGATGACCATTACATGAGATGGACCATGCTGCATCAAAAGTGGGACCAAACAATATCGGAGTTCACAATGCGCACCAAGATGGGTATCAAAGACTCTAAGCGACATATGGTTCTAAAATACTGCGGGTCTCTACACAGGTATATCCAAACCGAAATGGAGTTTTTGGACATCTCATCACTAGGACCCACTTATAGATATGCTGTCAAAATCAAGTAGAAATTTAAGAAGCAAAATAAGTAAGAATTTGGGTTTGCAAATCCACAACAACCAAAGTATGGTAAAGAAATCCATAACTCACAGAACAATCAACTTCAATACAACCAGTCCAAGCCATAGGAAAAGAAGGGTAACTAGAAGACGAAGAAGGACAATACGAAGTGGTGTGACTTCCACAAAATCCCTTGGCACAACATCAATGAATGTCGCTCGAAACAATCATTAGTAGTTGATCTCAAAGAAATAGAGTCGAGTCCTGACTCAGACTCTAATTTAGAAAATAATAAAAGGAGACATATAATTGATGTAGAACCCACTGCTACTGTCGTGACCGTAACAATCCAACCAGCAGAACTAGAGGATCCTGAGGAGAGGGATCTCCTTTTCCATTCACATATGTGGGTTAAGGGGACCCCGTTGCATTTAATTGTTGATTGCGGAAGCCAGAAGAAACTCATATTAGCAGAAGTCATCAAGCAGTTGCATTTCCTGACAACACCACACTCACAACCATACAACATCGGATGTTTCCACCAGGGACGAGATCTTCGTGTCAGCCAATAGTGCCACGTATCATACGACATTAAGCCCTTCAAGGATGAGGTACTGTGTGATGTTGCCCCATTAGAAATCTGCGATCTTTTGTTAGGAAATCCATATATGTGGAGGCATCATGATGTTTATGAGTCTCGACCCCATAGCGACATTTTTACTTTGGGGGGTTATCCCTATAGGATACCATAGGTAGTTCTGACTACTGTATCGAAAAACAACGCCACAAAGTAATATCTCATACCACAAAGTTTATCCTCTTTACAACCTAGTCATAAGAGAAGGAAACTGCAACCACTGCAACCTCGAACCAAGACCCTTCTATCCAACGAAAGAAGTTAAAAAATATTGTAGAAGAGCACCAAGATATTCCTACCATACCTATGGGGGTGCCTTCACACTGCCCAGTCAAACCAAGTTATGATAAATCCCTTCATGTTATTCATGTTGCATGATCCAGATTTGTGTAGGAACACAATGAAATATAGAAATACACATAAATGCAGAGATGCAATGGAAATAAGACTTCATTTCATTAATAACAAATGACTGAAATATGCTTACAAACAGAATGGAAATAAACTAGCTAGGGCACTGGTAGCTTATCTCTGAGAAGAGATGTGGTGTCTACTGGCCTCTGAACTGTGTTACAATGAGGCTCGAAGGCCTATTATTATTGAGAAACAATGGAAAACCCTAAACATCCAAAGACCTAACCCTAGGAGATGAAACGCTAAAACTATGGGCCCCGTTTGGGTAAGTTGGTACATCAACTTCCCGAGGATGTAACTTTGGCATACGATCTCTGTTTGATGCGTTCCATACCTCGTTAGAAAGATCTATCCGAGGCATAAAAATTTTGGGTGAACAACATTGATCCATGATCCATGTTGCTCCATGTTTTCCCAAAAAACGTCGTTTAAGGCCTCAAAACAGCTTCGGAAGTTCAGGACCCGAAAATTTGCTAAAAATAGTAAACTGTGCGGAAACTAAAAAAATGAAAGAAGCAATGGTGGGGGTCCAAGTGGAATAGGTGGGTGGCCACCAATATCCACCTGGATCATTCCTCCCCACTTAGGAAGCAATGGTCCCCATTGCGTTGAGTTCCTCCATGAGATGAGGAAACTTCTGTTGAACTTGGTCCCTGGTGAGCCACTTGCCTTGGTGAAGGATTTGGCCTACTTTGAAAAATTGATATAGCGGTATCCTTTGTTTTCAGGTGTGCTTGATCTGTGTATCCATGATCTGATCAGTTCTGGCTTGTTCCATGCAGTCTGGATTTAAGTATGTTGGTGTGAGTTGTTCTGCCATGTCGGATGTGTCTAGTATAGGTGGGAAGTAGGGCCGAAGGCGGTCCACATTGAACACTGGGTGCAGACCAAGGAGTGGTGGAATGCTGAGCTCAAAGGAATTTTACCCTACAACTTTGGTGAGGGTGTACGACCCATATCGGAGCGGATGAAGCTTGCGGTGGGGTCCAACAAGGTGCTCCTTTTGTAAATGCACCCACACTTTGTCGCCCACTTGGAAATTGTGTGGCACCCGATGTTGATCATGTCGCTACTTGTACTTAGCATTGGCTCTTTCCAAGATGTCATGAACCTGTTGGCATATGTGTTGAATGTTCTCAATGAATTTGTTTGCATTGTCAGCCTCAGACTGGACATGAGTTGAATCTTCTTGAGTAGACACAAATGGCATGGATATGTCAATGGGACATAGTGGCTGGAATCCCAAGCCCACTTGAAAGGGGTTGTGGCTGGTTGAGCTATGGAGATCCCAGTTGTAGCTATGTTGTACATAGGGGAGGCTCTCATCCCACGTGTATGGATTCTTTGAATTGTACATGCGCATAATGTGTATGATCATCAGGTTGACGACCTCTATCTGGGCATCAGTTTGCAGATGGAAAGATGTGGATTTGGTGAGCTTGGTGTCCAGCATCGACCAGAGGCTGGACCAAAATGTACTGAGGAACCTACTATCCCGATCTAAGATGATAGACTGTGGGATCCCAAAGTGTACTCACACTCGTTCAAAGAAGAGTTTAGCAGTGGCTTCTACTGTGATATTCTTCTTGCAGGCCATCATAATGGACATCTTCGAGAATCGATCGATGACCACAAAAACACAGTCATTGCCATGCTTAGTAGAAGGAAGGCCCGACATGTAATCCATAGAGATGGATTCCCAAGGTTGACTGAGGGTAGGAAGCGAAGTATAGAGGCCTTGTTTCTTGATGGTCGGTTTGGCAATGGTGCAAGAAGTGTAGGACTTGATGTACTTCTCGACATCTTGTCGAAGGTTCGGCCAATAGAAATAATTTTGCAGTACTGCCACAGTTTTCTCGACCCCGAAATGCCCAGCGATCCGACTGTAGCGCGCCTCCCAAATTATCTTGGCACGCTCGCTTGAAGGAACACAAAGGTGTCCCAGGTGACAAAGCAGGGCATCCTGGAGGTGAAAATTGGGAACTTGCTTACCCTCCAAGAGTGTATTGTATGTGTGGCCGAATTCTGGATCACTTGTGTAGAGAAGAGGACAATCATAAGTCTCGTGCCCACAAGAGTTGAGCACAATGGTTAGCGCCACGATGGGTGGTTGACTGAGGCAGTCTGCAACATTATTGGTGCTGCCTTTTTTGTACTTAATGTTCAAATGAAACAGTTGCAGGTATGTGGACCACTTCTGATGGCGATCGTTCTGCAACTTCCCTTGTGTCTGTATGAACTGCAGGGGTTGGTGGTCTATGTGGATGACCATTTCCTTTCCCAAAATGTAATGCTTCCATTGTTGACAAGCCTGCACAATGGAATACATTTCTTTGTCATAAATGGGATACTTTTGGACTGTGTTGGAAAGTCTCTCACTATGATATGCGACTGGATGCCCATGTTGAGTAAGGACTGCCCCAATAGCATAGTTAGAGGCATCTGTCTCGATCTCAAATGGTTGTTTCAAGTCTGGTAATGTGAGCACTGGTGTAGAGCAGAGGTGATGCTTCAACTCCCTGAACACCTTCTGTTGAGATTCAGACCAAAAGAATTTTTCTTTAGCTCCTCCCTTGGTGTGGTGACTTGACTCAAGGGCCAAGTGATATGAGAGAATCCCAACACAAACATGCGGTAGAAATTGGCAAGACCTAAAAAGTTGCGGAGCTCTGTTAGGGTGGTTGGGGCTGGCCAATCCCGAATGACTTGGATCTTTGCTAGATCCACATGTACCCCCCACTCATCAATAATGTATCCCAGATACTGAACCTGGGTCATGCCAAAATTGCATTTCTCCAAATTGGCACACAACTTGTGTTGCTGTAGTGTTTGGAGGACCTATCAGATGTGGTGGAGGTGCTCTTCCCAAGTCTGGCTGAAGATCAAAATGTCATCCAAGTACACCACTACAAATGAGCTGGTGAATGGCCATAGGATGTCGTCGATTAGCCTCATGAAGGTTGCAGGGGCATTTGTCAACCTGAAATCCATGACCAACCATTCGAAAATGCCCTCCTTGGATTTGAATGCAGTCTTCCACACATCAGAGGGTTCGATTGGTACCTGGTGATACCCAGACTTCAAGTCGATCTTGCTGAAATATTTCACCCCCTTGAGTTGGTCCAGAAGGTCATCAATCCGTGGGATCGGGTACCTATTCCGGAAAGTGATCTTGTTCAGTGCCCAATAGTCAATGTAGAGTCTCTAAGTCCCATCCTTCTTCTGCACCAACATGATTGGGCTCCCATAGGGCGATGAAATTGGCCGTATGTGACCTTTCTGCAACAACTCCTGAATTTGCCTCTTGATTTCGTCATTCTCTAGAATGGAGCGCCGATGGATGGGTCCATTGGGCAGTGGCGCACCTGGGGTCAGATCAATGGGGTGCTTGACCTGGCAGTGTAGAGGCACCCCTGTGGGGGAGGCGAAGATGTCCTCGTACTCCTCCACAACCTTATCCATCTGTTGTTTTCGTGTAGCGGGGCCCTTTCTGGAGGTCATGGCCACAATCTTCCTCTTTCCCTGAGGGCAGATCATTAGGAAAACAAATTTCCTGGTTTTGGAAATGAACTTACTGCATTGTTTTGCAGTAACCAAAGATATGGTGGTAGGCGACGCTATCTCCGGTATCCTGTACAACTTATTGCCCAAAGTGATAATAATAGCACGAGGCCTGGACTCATACACATCATGTCGCTTCCAAAAGTACATTTGGCCTACTAATACATTAGAAACATCAAGAGGATAAATGTCACATAATACCTCATCCGTGAAGGGCTTGATGCTATAGGGAAGGTGACATTATTGACTAACGCGGAGGTCCTGTCCTTGGTGCAACCACCCGATGGTGTATGGTTGTGGGTGTGTTGTGGTCGGCAAGCCCAACTGCTTCACGACCTCTACCGAGATGAGTTTCTTCTGGCTCTCGCTGTCAACAATGAACTGCAACGGGGAACCCTTTACCCACATCTTGGAATGGATGAGACGCTCTGCCTCTTCTGGTTCCTCCTTTTGGATCTTTGTGGTGGCAACAATGGCATTGGGCTCCGCATCGATAACCTGCTTCCCCCTTTAGGTTCTGATTCAGAGTCGGAGCATGCATCTGATTCAGAAGCCTTCAACTCGGCTACCAATGACTGCTTGGCCTGACACTCACTTGTGTTGTGAGTGGAGCTCTTATGGAACTCACACCACTTCCCCATGTCCTTTTTTGGCTTCGTGGTATTGTTCTTTTCTTGTGGCTTTGGTGGGTTGTCTTGGGCTACCTCGCCTTGGCTTGGTCCTTTGTTCTACGGTTTGGGGGTACCTTTCCCTTGCTTTTGATTTGTAGACCCAAAGTCTCGCTTCTTCTATTTAAACTTTTGCTCAATCTTGGCAGCATATCGGTATACCACACCAAGCGAGGAGATGTCAAGGAACTCCATTTCCTCCTGAATGTA
Source organism: Picea abies (assembly GCA_900067695.1). NCBI lineage: Eukaryota > Viridiplantae > Streptophyta > Pinopsida > Pinales > Pinaceae > Picea > Picea abies. The sequence continues at coordinate 11,318 of CBVK0101168075.1, forward strand.
TCTATGTAGACAAATGCAGTACTTTAACACCAAATGTTTCTCTGAATCTTTGATACCCAACTTTGTGCGTAGGGTATGAAACAGATTCGTCATCTCATGCACATCTTGGTCCCTTTGCTGCCGCAGCATAGTCCATTGTATGTATTTGTCCTCATAGCTCCCCACAGGATAATATTGTTCCTTGATGGCGTCTCAGAAATAATTCCAAGTGGGTGCGGCCGAGAATAGAGAGGGTTCTCCCTCGCCCTGTTTCTCCGAGTAGGTTTCCCACCAGTCCTTGACATGGGGGGTGACTTTGAGGAGTGCAAAAATAATATTTTCTCGGTCAGAAAAGTCATGAACCGAGAAATATCCTTCTAACAGATTCAACTATCTATCTACGACATCTGCATCTATTTGGCCCTCAAATATGGGAATGTCAAATTTTACTTGTACCTTAAAAGGAGTGGTGCCTCCAGAGTGGTTGTTGGATGTCGATGCGCCACTAGTGGGAATCCATTGAAGAATCTGGGCAAATTTGTCCATCATCACATTCTTTTGTTTCTTGAGGGCCTCCTTGAGCAACATTTTGATAGGATCTCCTGCTCCCTCATCTTTATTTTCTTCCCCCATGGGTAGTTGTCGGGGTTTGCAAGGCTGATCTTGCAAAGGTTCAACCAGATTGAGCCCCAACTCCTTATACCCCGACCTCATTGGGGACATGCAAAGAAGGATCGAGAATGAGAAGACCTCTCTGATACCACTGATCTAGATTTATGTAGGAACACAATGAAATATAGAAATACACATAAACATAGAGAAGCAGCGGAAATAAGACTTCATTTCATTAATGACAAATGACTGAAATATGCTTACAGACAGAATGGAAATAAACTAGCTAGGGTGATGGTAGCTTATCTTTGAGAAGAGATGTGGCGGCTACTGGCCTCTGAACTGTGTTACAATGAGGCTCGAAGGCCTATTATTATTGAGAAACAATGGAAAACCCTAAACATCCAAATACCTAACCCTAGGAGATGAAACGCCAAGACTATGGACCCCGTTTGGGTAAGTTGGTACATCAAATTCCTGGGGACGTAACTTTGGCATACGATCTTCGTTTGATGCGTTCCATACCTCGTTAGAAAGATCTATTCGAGGACTACAAATTTTGGGTGAGAAACATTGATCTACAATCCATTTTGCTCCCCATTTTCCCAAAAAACGTCGTTTAAAGCCTCAAAACGGCTCTGGAAGTTCAGGACCTGAAAAAGTGCTAAAAATAGTAAACTATGTGGAAACTGAAAAACTGAAAGAAGCAATG
>CBVK0101168076.1:0-13765 GCA_900067695.1 Picea abies
AAGTGGAATAGGTGGGTGGCCACCAATATCCACCTGGATCATTGAATCTTCACAAACAGACTCCTTCCCACACTTAGTAAGATCATGCAACCAAATTGGTTAAACAAATCCAACCTGTCCAACAACAGGTTCATAACAACCTTCAAAAAGATAAGTAGGGAAGCTTCTTCAACAAGGCAAGCAACTCACCAAGGTTTAGATGCAACAAAAGCTTCATGGGGACTTGATGCAATGGAGACCATTTCTTCCTAAGGGGGGAGGATTGATCTAGGAAGAAATCAGTGGCCACCCACTTGTTCCACTAGATCAAAACATGGGTTTCCACCTTGGCGATTTTTCTATGGTTTTTCAGGTCCTGAACTTACGAGGCCGTTTTGAGGCCCTAAATGACACTTTTGGGCACAAAAACACCCCAAAAATGTACAAGTAATTGTTTGGTTTGAATGGAATATGTACTCCTCAACTAGACCTTTTCGACGAGGTATAGAACACCCCAAACAGAGATCATATGAAAACATTACGTCCTTCAGAAGTCGATGTACCAACTACCCCCATCGGGGCCCACAAACCTTTTGGAATTTCATCTTCCGAGGTTAGGGTTTTGTATTTTATTTATGTTAAAAAGGCCTCTAGAGCCTCATTGTAAACATCATCATCTTCTTGTGGATGTGTGTAGCCATCACATCTCTTCTTAGAGATAAGATGCCACAATTCTAGCGAGTCATTCACTCTGTAATTTTACAGTTTATGTACATTTTCTCATTAATAAAAATTGTGCATTACTATCTCTCTGTTTTTATTGAAATATTTCCATGTATCTCGCAATATCTCTGTATATTTCATTGTTATATATTTTCCTTCATTTTTTTCTCAAAATATTCCGGATTAGTGTAAAGTTTGTAAGAGGACATGGCACTACCATTGCATTAGGATCTCCTCATAAAAATAAAATTGAGCTTTAATATTGGTAGAATGTTTATCCAATGGCTTATTGAATAAGTGTAACTCTTCCTTTGAAATCCATGTGGATTCATTTAAGATTTTTCCTCCCTACCAAAATGAATACTCTTTGGTCTTCTGATTCCTAGTTCTAACTACAAATTTTTCCTTTAGTGACTCTACAATTTCTTTCTTTCATGCTCTATAATTTTCACTTTCTAAACAACAATTTTCTCATATTCTTCCATAATACCCTCATGGTACTCATAGAAATATGCCACATTGAAGGTTGTTGAGATATCCAAATCCTCAAGCAACTTATGAACATAATCATTTTCTGAATATTCATTAGGGTCTTATCTTATTCATCTCCAATTTGTTGTATGTTCCTTTTGGGAACTTTTCATTCCGCAGATGTACTAACACCACGTCACCTTATTTTATTTTCTTCACTCTTCTTTTTTTACTATCCCATTTCTTATACCCTTGGTTTAACCATTGTAGTTATCGTTGCACTTGTGCATTCACTTCTTTCATATGTTCGGAAAATGAGTTTTCATTTGTATTCCTCTTGCTTCTTTCAGGATCATTACCCAAATCTTTCACTCTTTGTGGTGCTAGGATTTCACAATCCACAAATGATTCTTTCTTGTTGATTTGTTCAATAAATTGTTATATGCACACTCTACTTGCACTAAGACCACATCTCACTATCCTAGCTTCTCTTCGACCATACATATTAACATATTTCCAAGGGTTTTGATAACTACTTCAATTTTCCCATTAGTTTGTGAATTATATGAAGAACTACACTAGAGAGGGCCAATGAATTTGTTTCCTCTATGTGAATTTATGCTTCTTGGAAAACCATTAAAGTGATCTACATGGCATTAATGGTTTTTTTTTTTCAAGGAATGAAATGTGTCATTTTCAAGGATCGATCTACAACTACGAAGATATAATTGTTACTTATTTGGTTCTTGTCAATCCCCCAAAAAACATGTACAAGATGGAACCTATGAAGGATTGAAGGCTACGAGATGAGACACAAAATACTAAAAAAATGGAAATCAAGGGACAAGGCCAATTTTTTTTGGCCAAGTACTATGGAAGATAACATGGTGAGAACTCCAAAAAATATTGGTACTCCACTATCATGAAATTTGTTAAGAAACTTTCCTTTTGATAACATAGACAAAAAAGGAGTGAAAAGAAAATCATCTGCAAAACGATCAAGTAGTTTTAGTTCTTAAATAACTTCAAGAAGGAGGAAGCATCTAAGGCTTTGAAACCAAGAATTCCTAAAATAAATAACAACTCAAAAAATTCACAACTACCTAGAGAAAGGGAAATACATGTTCCATTAGAGAGGAATGGGGTGAATAACCTAAATCACCCCCCAAAAATATACATGGCTAGATACTAGAGAGAAAGGCATGAGCATATACCTAAATGGATCATGGAAATAGAAAGAAATTCAAACCAACAAGAGATTCTATCCATATGCAATTTTCCAAAGATAAAAATTCCTTGTATCTATAACACTTGCATTGGAACCAATGTCAATCATTTTTTATATACAATGCTTGCATTTAAATCAATAACTGGTCTGACACCAAAATTCCAAAGTTTAGGGATAATTTTAAGGACGAAAATTTATCTCAGAATGTAGAAACCTTGGTGAATCTTACTAGTCCTTAATATGCAAACTATAAAATGTTTGGCGATATGTTTGTAAAAATATTCAAATTTCTAAGGATTTTTTATAGTTTCTCTAAAATTTGGGCTATTTTTAAGGTATTTTTTTTATTCTATCAAATTTGGTGAATTATTTTTAGAAAAAATGGAAATTGGCGAATCTAATTTTTGGGAAAATCATTGAAAACTATCCCATGGACGAAATTTAGCTGCTAATATGCAATATTCAATAATTAGAAAAACCTTACAACATTTCCATTGAAAACTACAATTGGATTAAACAAAAATGTCACAAACATTACTGCAAATTAACGATGTATATAGGCCTAACCATGAGTTTAAGGGGTGGTTAAACACATTGAAGATTAATTATACATGAAATTCCCTTGTTTTGTTTGTTAACTGGTCCTAAACAAAATAGATCCATTACATTCAAATCAACAAGGGGCCTAAGGAAAAAGTTCACAAATGTCCATGCCAATGGATAATATAAACAACCATGCCCACAATAAACATTATGTGCTACCCAAGAGATGAAAACCCCTTCTTTGTAAAAGATTGCACTCAAATGAGCCACATCTTTTAATTCCAACATTGATTTCATTCAAATGATAACTAACTAAATAAAATAGTGTGGCTTGGTGATAGGAACAATATACAATATTGAAGAGATAAAAAAACCTTCCACATACAATGCTTACATTCACATCTACAACGAGTTTAAGTCAAAATTGCACTACTCTTGTTGTGAGTAAACAATCTAGATAGGCCTAACTACAATGTTTGAGGGTAGTTAAAATATTTGAAAAGTATGTATATACAATCTACCATGTTTTATCTTTAAACTAACCCTACAAAAATGCTCAATTGAATTCAAACATTACCACAACAAAAGGAAATGATATAGAACGATATAGGAATTGAGTTATCATAAGCCAACATGGCATGCATGGAATCACCAACCAAATCTACAAGAGGAATATGACAAAATTCCATCCACATGCAATACTTGAAAGATTCAAATCCCTTATATATACAATAGTTGCATTCAAATAAACAACCCTTTCTCTCAACATATAGGACTTGCATTCAAATCAAGAAGAGACCCGAGGGAAAATTACATAAGTTTTGATGCCAATAAATAATATACACAACCCTAAACATATGAACCATATAAAATATTACAAATATATAAACCCTTTTTTGTGCACAATTCTTGCAATAAATTCAACAATCCTTTTTAGACACACTGACAACATTCAAACTAATAACAAACTTAAGCTAGTCACAATGTTGTGTTTTATTTGGTTTTAAGCCTGGTTAGTTTGCTTGCAATGCCAATTAAATAGATAGAACTCTGTTTAAACAAAAAAATTCCAAATATTTTTGTCAGTTGAATTTATACTCTGCTATGCCAAATCACATGTACCCTAGGTTCCTTTAAATTTTCACTTTTCACATCATATGTTAGTCAAAAGAAATTGATCAAATATATATATGCCCAATACTTTTAATTTAAAGAAAACAACATCACTTCAATATTCATTGGAGACATTTTATGAATAATACTACTTCCTAATAAATTGACCCTAAGTAATTGACCAATGTAACTGCAATCGATTAACAAAGCATATAGGTTAGGGAAGGTTATGATTCATTCCATATTACCATATAGTTTTGGTCAATTCAACAAAATGGATGTAGATAGTTTCCACTACTCATAGCTTGAAAAATCCATTGATTCAAGCAATGACTAACAATGTTGTCAGTGAAAATGATCTATGGGAATTTGACCAATGACTAACAATGTTGTCAGTGAAAATGAGCTGTGGGAATTTGAAGAGGAAATTGGGATCATTGTCATTGTTGTGATTCAACATCACATAGAATTAACATACATGAGAATGTTGGATAGGCATGTAACTTCTAAACAACATTGATTCAATTAGACAAAGAATTAAAGTTTGTCAACCAATTAGGGAATCAATTTTAAATGTTGAGAGGTGTTAAGAGTAATTACCACTAGAATTAAAATGGAAAAAACTCAATCACACACCATAAGAAAAAAATTTACTTGGAAAACAAAATGGGAAAACAAGTAAAGATGAGTTCTCTTTTATATTCAAGAATTTGCAACTTGAGCTACACACTCACTAGCAATATTTTTGCATGTTGTATTGGCTCAAAAGTTGGCTTTGTTCATCATGGATAGGCTCAACATTCCCTCCTCTTTTCAGGTCCTTTAATCTTTTGATATTTCCCATTATTCCTCCCAAGTTTTGTTTTCTTTCCATATCTCTTGGTTGATTTTGCATCAAGAAATAATTATTTATTATAATGCTACCTTATAATGAAAACCATTAAGTGATTCATTTCAAGTTCTTATTTATTTTTGCCTTTGGTCTTCAAGGATCATTGAATTCAAGATTCAACAATAATTTTACTTTTACGAAGTTTTAACTTATTTGAATCCATTTTGGATCACACCTACCCACTCACAAACTTTTGGTCCCCAAAAGTTGCAACTCAATTCTATATCTTCTTCTTATGCAACTATGTGCTTGTCTCCTCTACTACCATAGATAATATCTAATTCTTTGTTGGTATGGAGACTTTGTTAAGATCCAATGCCTTAAAAATTATAAGAATTCAATGAATATAGTCCACTTCGAGGGGGAAACCTCCGTTTACAATATATCCAACTCAAAATATAATATGAGATGAGATAAGATGATCCCAAGGCTAGGTCTCCTTGGTATATATAGGAGACAAAATGTACAATTATAATTAAAGGGTGAAATGAAGGGTTCTATCCTAAATACAAATATAACTCTATAAAGGTAATAATTTGATATCTAGGGATTAATAAGGGGTTTTATGCATAACATGAGGCTTTTTCTAGGGCTTAACACACCCCTCCTCTTCAAATAAGTGTTGTTTTCAACACTTGACTAACCACAGGTGTTTCTGCAAGAAGAACTCATCTTCCCATGTTGCCTCTTCCACTGGTAGGTTCTTCCTTTTAAATAGAACCCCTCTGAGTAATCTTTCCATCAATATGCAACACACGTTGAACAAGGGATGCTCCTACTGCAATATTGAATATAAGCGTTGAGTAAGGGTTGCTCTCATTCCACATATGACAAGCATGTTGGAGTAAGGGTTTGCTTCCCACTCCTTTTTTTTTGTTTTTTCTTCAATCAAAATGGAATTTTTATGTATCCCTCTTGCCTTGACAAATGTTATATTGGTGGCCTTAGATTGAGCTAAAATATTAAGATATGAATTTCATTCACTCACTTTCTCTTGTCCACCAAAATGTAGGCCTTCATGCTTGAGTATATTTTTAGCTACAACGAGGTTTACAATCCCTTGCCTTCTCTTGCCTAGCCTATGACCATCATCATTTGCAACCTGGAACCTATGCCTCAAATATGTTTTTCAAAAACATCAAAGGGATATTTTACAAAATTGAGAAAGGTCCTTGGTGGGTCAGCTTACCAAGCTTGTCTCGATCATGGTGTTAACTCCTATAGTAGCAGTGGAAGGTGATTGTTCTTCCTTGGTCTCTTGGATAACTACCTACAACTTGATCAACACCTTATTTTTCATTTCTAATTCTTGATACAACTATTCCATTATTTGAATGAGCCTTTGTTCTTACCAATCATCCAATTGAATGACTCTCTCCCAGTTGCAAGAGTTGAACTTTGCTCTTGTCCCAAACTGCTATAACAATGGTCAGTGTGTCTTCACACTCAATGAAGTGTTCCTTTAATAAAGGAAACAATTTTGCATAGGTCTCAATGTCATTTTCAAGCTCTATGAACCTCTCCTTCAAGAGCTGAATCTCCTCTTGAATCTAAACAATGATGGCCCTTGCGTCTTCTAACTTTTTTCTTTTAGTTCTTTACCCATGTTGGGTATTCTTTCTTCTCAAAGTGTTAACAACCTCTTTAAGGTCATATATTCCCTTAGTTTAATACCAGATGATTTGTAAACTATAGGCATATGACATCTCTGTCTTGCCAACATGAATTATCTATGGAATTAAAATTTGATTGCCTCTATAATTTAAACAATCATTTACCAATGCCTACAAAAATCAATTATAAATTTGTTCTCTTTACATGAATGCGTATCCCAATTACGTTGGTATTGCCAAAGCCAACGCTCAACCAAGAGTACAAATCAAACTCTTCTATGCTTAGTTCTCATTACAATTCCCTATTTTAAAGATTTGGTTTCAACCCTAGTTAGTTTGCTTAGAATGTCAATTTCAATTAAATAAATAAAACTTTGTTTAAGCAAAATCACTCCAAATATGTTTGTTAGTTGAATGTATACTCTGCTATACAAAATGACATCTACTCTAGATTCCTTTTAAATGTACACTTTTCACATCATATATTTTTCTTTTTCTATATATATTTATATTCATATTCAACCTGTCAATGCTTAAAAGAATCCATTATAACTTTGTTCTCTATGCATGAATGGGTATATCGGTTATGCCAGTATTTCGATGACCAATGCTCAACCAATGATATAAATTAAACTCTTCTATGTTAAAGTTCTGGTTACAATTCTCTATTTTCATAGTTGGTTTGAGTTTGGTTAGTTTGCTTGCAATGTTAATTAAATAGACAAAATTTTGTTTAAATAAAAGTACTTCAAATCTTTTTTATTAGCTTAATGTATACTCTACTGTGCCAAATAACATGTACTGTGTGTTTCTTTTAAATCTTTTTTAGTAGCTTAATGTATACTTTACTGTGCCAAATAACATGTACTCTGTGTTTCTTTTAAATGTGCATTTTTCACATCATACGCTCACCCAAACCAATTGATCAATTATGCGCGTGTGTGTCCAGCACTCTTAATTTAAAGAAAATACCAACACTTCAATATTCATTTGAGAAATTTCATCTAGAATATCACTTCCCATTTAATTAACCCATGTAAATGTAATCCATTAACAAAGCATATATGCCGGGGAATGCTATGATTCCTTTCATATTACCATACAGTTTTATTCCATTCAACACAATGGTTATAGGTCGTTTCCATTATTCACAGCTTAGAGAAGTGCATATGCCCAAATTGGAGAGTGCATTGCTATGGGAATGATGACATGGACAAAGTGTATCACAATTGTATTTATTTACAATGGAAACCCATTCAATGATAGTTGTAGCCTGCTATTCACAACATTCAACAAAATTAATTGAAGCTAGCATTTCAACCAATGAATAACAACATTGTGACAACACTGTAGGTAAAATGAACTATGGGAATTCGAAAAGGGAATTGGGATTATTGTGATTGTTTTGATTCAACATCTCATCTAATCAGCATACAAGAGAATAGGCCAAGGTATTCCAACAATAATTACTTGATGTCAAAGAATGTCGAGGACACAATGAATTTGGGTACATAAACTTTAGAGCGTCTATGAACCATATGCACAACCACAAGGTATTATATTTTCTAAGATGTGCTTTATTATCCTATGAGTGATATGCAATCACTTATATAAACAAACTAGTTAATTTGGCATTTAACAAAATCAGTGCAACATATTGTAACACATTGGGTGAAGGGAATCTAATCTAAAAGAATCTATTCAAAATTATAAAATCTAGAACAACTATTGCTAACTTTGAATAAAGAACCATTCTTAAAAAATCAACGAAGTAAATCTACAACCACGGAAGGAAATAAAATAGCAAGTGAATAAATAAAAATATAGAGGGAAACTTACAACCATGGAAGTAAATTAAAACAACAAGCAATATAAACTATAGATAGAGGGTATTTGACCACAACTTGTAATTTCAGAGTGGGCCCTTACCCCGAAGCAAGAAATATATTGAACCCCTCAAACTAAAACATTATTTACAACAAGCGATTTAGATTAAAAGGTCCTTGTTAATCCCTAGACAAATCCCCATGTGAAGCCCTAGATGTTGAGTTGTTATATTTCTATTGTTAGTATTGTTAGCTAGACCCTTTAATTGTAATTGTACCCTCTCTCTCCCTCTCTCCCTCTCACACGCACACACACACAAAGAAGAGACCTAGTTTTAGTATCATCTCATCTTGTACATTGTTCTATTTTAAAATGAGGTTATCCCTTGTAAGAGGCTTTACATTCATTATTCTCTCTTTATCAAGGCATAGAGTTACTTTACTCCCCCTCTCTCTATGTGTGTGTGTGTGTTATTTTGGTTATTTGGTGCATAACATTTGGTATAAGAGCATACGATCCTAGGGTTTTTCTCCTTCAAACAAGTCATATTGGAATTTTCACTATGATTTTTTTCAATGATTTTTAAAAATATGAAATTTTCAAGAATAGAAGGAGACATTCCATATAACCTTTGGTAGAAATTCTAGGTTCTTAGATGCTATATTTTCATAAATATAAGTTGTGTAAATTAGGGTTTTTTACTAGTCCTAAAACTAGTCTCAAACTAGTGTTCTCAGTAGAACTGTCATATATGAAGAAAGGGAAGTCTGAATTGAGCGAAACTAGTTTATTTGGAAAGAAGACAAATTATAATATTTTAGATAATTTTTTTAGAAATAAATCTAAAATATTGGACACGTGGAACTCCGTACAAGTTTACTCTCTAGAAAGGGAAAAAAATAAACAAGTTTGGTAAAGTTACCATAACTTTCAGTTGGCACATCAAATTTTGGTTAGACCTATGGAAATGTAGAGAAGAAAAATTGAAGTACTATAGATCAAAATTTTAGACTCATATGGGCCGAAATTTCATAGATACATTAGAACAAAGGTTGGGTAGCAAGACAAACTCCCAATTAAGGTTTTAAAGGTACATAACATATAATTGGCATAACGTTTTATTGGGAGATCTGATTTTGTTGATTCAAAATTCAAAATTATATATATATATATATATATAAATGAGTTGTTCCACATGGAAAAGGGTTTTCCAAAGATTACTTCACCAAATAAACCTATAGAAAGCTCAACCATGACTCGTGAAAAAATTGAAGAGATGCAGAACCATCTAACCAAACTAGAGAAACAATTTAAGGAAATGGGTGATACTATGTTAAAAAAGATTTATTTGTTGCATATGAAATAATTCTTTAAAGGGGATATGGATTAAACGATGGATCAATTACAAAATTCCATGGAACATCATATGGATAAAATTATGGAGCATCTGCAAAATTCCATGTCAATGATCTTCTTACATACCGATGATGACCTCCTAGCCTAAAACCTACACATGAAATTTTTTTATTTTACTTTGTCGCAACTTAAAAATTTGAGCTACTCTTAAATCTTGATATGATCCAGGTGGATATTGGTGGCCACCCAACTATTCCAACTGACTCCTCTTAGCAATTTTTAGTTCAACATGTTCTTCTGTAATTCTTTGTAATTGTGGGTTATACACTTCCAGGGTTGTCTGAAGCCCTACACAGCTTCCAAGTGGATATTGGTAGCCGCCCACCTAATCCAACTGACTTATTTTGGATGTTTTCATGTCAGTACATCTTTCTGTACTTCTAGGGCCGTTTTGGGGCCCTAAACAATGTTTTTTGGCTTTACACAGTCAAGCTATAGACAGAGTTAGAGTTTGATGACATGATGTGTATTTCTCGAAATGACCTTTCCAATGAGCCATCATGCACCTAAAACAAAGGTTGTATGCAAACGTTACGACCCTGAGAAGTTGAGGTACCAACTTACCCATCGAGGCCCACATAACTTTTGGTATTTAATCTCATAGGGTTAGGTTTTGGATGTCTAGGGTTTTGGAATTCCTGAGTAATGTTAAAAAGGTCTTTGGAGCCTCATTGCAATCATTTTGCTGAGACCGATGCATGTAGCAGCCACATCTCTTCTCAGAGATAACTACCACCATTTAAGCAAGTTGTTTTTAGTTATGTAGTTTTACAGTTTTGACCTATTTTATTTATTCAATAGAAGTTATTTTTCACTGGATATCTATTGTTATTATCAGTATATCTATATTATTATATTCACTCTATTATTCTTTTCATTCACTCATAAATCTGGATCAGTGGTATCAAAGCAGTCCACTCTTCATTTATTTTTCTTCGTGCATGTCCCCGACAAGATCTAGGTACATGAAGTTGGAAATCGAACCAGTCGGGCCTTTGAAATATTGGCCACGACGAGCCGGACAAAAACCCATGGGGGACGAGAAGAAAGATGATGGAGCAGGAGATCCTTTTAAAATGTTTCTCGAGGAAGTCCTTGTGCGACAAAGGAACGAAATGATGGAAAAATTTGCATAGATCCTTTAATGGCTTCCCACAAGAGACACATCTTCATCAAGCGACCATTCAACCCCCTTCAAGGTACAAGTAAATTTTGATATTCCATTATTTGAAGGACCGTTAGATGCAGATGTTGTAGATAAATGGTTGAATCTAATCGAAGGGTATTTTTCGGTCCACAATTTTTTCGACAGGGAAAAGATTACTTTTGCACTCCTCAAGGTTGTCCCACATGTTAAGGACTGGTGGGATACTTACTCTAAGAAAAGGGCCATAAATGAATCTACAATATTTGCAGTCGCCCCCACATGGGATTCTTTTAGGGATGCCATTAAAGAAAAGTACTACCATGTTGGAAGCTACGAGGACCAGTACACATGATGGACCATGCTACGTCAGGAAAGGGACCATATAGTACCGGATTTCACCAATATTTTCCATACCCTGCACACCAAATTGAGTATCAAAGACTCCGAACGACATCTAGTTCTCAAATACCACAGTTGTATGCATAGATACATTCAAACAAAAATGGAGTTTCTAGACATCGCATCATTAGGTGCGGCTTATAAATATGATGTCAAGATCGAGCACAAATTTAAGAAAAAGAGGCGAGAGTTTGGATTTGCAAACTCCTCACATCCGAAGCAAGGAAAAGGCAGAGCCAACCTAGAAAACAAGGGACAAAGAAAATATGGCCCCTCTCAGGACAACCAATCCAAACCGCAACCCAAGAAGGGTAATGAGAAGTTAAAGAAGGACATGGGAAAATGGTGTGAATACCATAAAATCCCTTGGCACAATACCAAAGAATGTCACTCCAAGAAGTCACTAGTGGTTGGGCTGAAAGATTTTGAGTCAGAGGCAGATTCTAACTCTGAATCAAATAAAGAGAGTGGGAAGCAGATCATTGATGCCAAACCTAGTGCCACTATTGCTACCACCAAAGTTCAACCAAGCGAACTAGAAGAAACAAAGGAAGGGGAACTCCTCTTTCACTCATAGATGTGGGTAAAGGGGACTCCACTGCATTTCATTTTTGATAGTGGCAGTCAAAAGAATACGATTTCAACAGAGGTCGTCAAGCGACTGGACCTACTGATAACACCACACCCACATCTATACACCATCGGTTGGCTTCTCCAAGGATGAGATCTCTACATCATCCAACAATGTCGTCTGCCCTACAACATCGATCCCTTCAAAGATTAGGTATTGTGTGATATTGTCCCCCTTGAAGTTTGTGATGTTCTTTTAGGACAACCATATTTGTGGAAGCAACATGATGTGTATGAGTTTTGACCCCAGAGTGTTATTATTACTTTGGGTAGACAATTGTACAGGATACCAGAGGTAGCGTTGCCTACCACTATTTCTTTAATATTTGCTAAGCAATGCAATAAGGTCATTTCAAAGATATAGAAGTTTGTAGAGACTGGTTATTTTCAAGACTCAAACTAATTAAAAATGTTTTCTAAAATTTAGTTTAGAATTTATTTCGTGAGTTTCTTATACTTGGAATAAACCAGGAATAGAGAGTAACAACTTAATAATGATAACAACATAATAATATCAACAACAACAACATAATAATGATAACAACAACAAAATAATGATAACAACAACATATACATACCTCCACCTACAGGTTGGTTTATCTAGTCCCTTTTCTGTCTGATCATGTTCCTGTTCTTGTTCTTGCCCATATTGAATATTAACCTCTCAACCAACTAGGAACAACCTCTCCAGCTCCCTAGCTCCAGGAATCCTTGCGGTTTCCTGGCCCCCGAGCCCAAAATTCCCAGCAACATCAGTGCTCTGTGAGAGCTTCCCAAAAACCATTCCTCCAATTTCCTCCTCCTCCTCTCCCTTTTAGAAATTCAGAAATCCTCAAACAGAAATAAGATCCCTCTTCCAAGTCCTCCCCTTATTCCCTATCCTCCTCTCTCAAATCCCCCTCATTAATTCCCAACAACCTTATCCCCCCATTAATTACTTTACCCACCTTTTAATAATAAAATAATAAAAGACCCATTAATATATTTTAATAATTAATTAAATTTAAATTAAAAACTATGATAAAATTAATCAATTTGGGTTGTTACATACACCCACCCTTCAAGAAACTTCATCCCGAAGTTATAGTAATTTACAATACAAGGGTAATGACACACGATTCACACATCTGCAACAAATAATCAACATCATCAATTTAAAACACTTATACACACTAGTGTACATGTGCAAGACATACATGTGTAGCTAGCACATACATGACTCGTACATGTACTAATGAAAGTGATTATCACACCTAAAGTAATTCTTGTATGCGTCCAATCCAATCAATAAGACCATTCATTTCATAAAAGATAATAAACTATTTAAATGTTCATGAAATTCCTCATTTACAATAATTTAGCACAAGCTACATTCACTTAGATAATTTTAGTTTACTTAAGTAGATATAAATATACATATATACATATATTTTTCTTTTTAGAGGAAATCGAGAAATTCTTCTATAAGGCGAAATCTCCACACACTCTCAACTACTTCTATTCATCCTTCCTCCCTAACTTACTTCCATCTTCCATCCCTATCCTTCCTCTGCTGAACTATCTTGGAGCGTCAACTACATTGACCTAACTCCAAATAGAACCCGTAAGCGGAAGTGTCAACTCTCTTGACCAAGCTTCCCCAACATGCAACTGACAATCATCATCACACGTCTAGGGGAGAGTGAGCTAACACTGTCCTCCCATGACTCCAGGTTTCAGAGGATACACAGTGGGAAATGCCTCCACCCCTCTTAATAGGACTAGGGTCTTGTTATCCCCGATAT
>CBVK0101168077.1:0-31052 GCA_900067695.1 Picea abies
TTCCGATCTCACCCTCATGTAAATTTAAGACATATAAGATAAGCATTAAAAAACATTCATTTTGGAGTACAAATTACTCTGAGTCTCTGGTGAAGATACTCAAAGGATTCCAATGGAAGCAGTTTTGTAAATATGTATGCCACTTGTTCTTTTCTTCCCACATATTCAACTCTGATGTTCTTCTCTGCAACCTGTTCCTGTTGAAATTGATACTTGATTGGAATGTGCTTCGCCTTGGAGTGCATCACCAGGTTCTTTGAGATACTGATGGTGCTTGGATTATCACAATAGATTGGAATGGGCTCATCATACTCAACCTGTATATATGATCACAATAGATTGGAATGGGCTCATCATACTCAACCTGTATATATGTCAGAGTTGTTTTCATCCATAGAACCTATGTACAACATGTTGTTTTTGAAATATACTTTGCCTCAGCTATAGATAAGGACATTGATGTTTCTTTCTTTCTTAGCCATGATACTAAACACTCACCCAAGTAGAACACTGCTCCATTGGTGCTTCATTGGTCATCAATGCAACCTTCCCAATTTTCATCTATGTAGGAAATAAGTGATAGATCCTTTCCTTTTGGATACCATAATCCAAAATCTTATGTTTCTTTGAGATATCTGAAAATCCTCTTCACTGCTACGGCATGTGTTTCCTTTGGTGCTGCTTGAAATTGTGCCACCTGTCCAACTGCCCGCATTACATATGGTCTGGATGTTGTCACATATAGTAATCTACCAATCATTGACATGTATTTCCTTTGGTCTGTAGACTTTGAATCATCATCTTTGCTCAACTTGTAATTGGTTTGCATAGGAGTGGTAACTGGTTTGCAATCTTCCATTCCGAACCTTTTTAGCATTTCTTTGATATACTTAGTTTGAGAAATAAAAATTCCTTGGTTTCGTTGACGTATCCGAAGACCTATAAAGAAGTATAGTTCTCCAAGTAATGACATTTCAAATTCATTATGCATATCCTTTGCAAATTTTTGTCTTAATATGTCATCAGTACTTCCAAAAATAATATCATCGACATAAACTTCAATTAATAAAATACTATCGTGAGTTACCTTGATGTAGAGGTTTTTGTCTGCACTTCCTTTTATGAACCCTGTCTGTTGTAGATATTTATCTAGTCTAGAGTACCATGCTCTAGGAGCCTGTTTTAGACCATACAAGGCCTTCTTCAATTTACACACATAATCTGCATTCTATGACAACTGAAATACTTTTGGTTTTTTAATGTAGACTTATTCTTCAAGTTCCCCATTCAGAAAAGTTGATTTCACGTCCATATGATATGATTTAATATTATTGGAGCATGCATAAGCTAGGAGCAATCAAATATCTTCCATTCTGGAAACTGGAGCAAATGTCTCTTCAAAGTCGATTCATTCAACCTCTACATATCCTTTACATACCAATCTAGATTTTATCCTTGAAACATGTCCATCTTCATTCAATTTATTTCTAAATACCCACTTTGTGCCAATCACATTCTGATTATTTGATCTTGGAACCAATTCCCAAGTGTCATTCTTCTCTATTTGATCCAATTCTTCATCCATGGACTTATTCCAAAATTCATCCTTGCTGGCCTCTTCAAAATGTTTTGGTTCAATTGTAGATGAGAGTGCTAGGCATGCTTGTTATGGTGAACAAATTCTTCTTCTATTCTCAATGCCTGCATCTTTTTTTCTGAGAATCTGATCTAAAGGATGATTCTTCTGTACTCGTTTTCTAGGTGTCTTTGAAGACACTTGCTGAACTTTATCTTCTACTTATGTATGATCCTCTTAATATTCCCCTTCTTCTTCTTCATCTTCTGCTTCTTCTTTGTAAAGTTGTTCCATTGATTCATTTTCTTCTTCCTTTAATTTGTGTCCACCTATTTCATCAATTTTTACATTTATGCTTTCCACAACTTTGTTCAACCTCAAATTGTAACACTTATATGCTTTCCTTGTACTTGAGTAATCAACAAGTAATCCTTTGTCCACACTAGAGTTAAACTTTCCCATTCTTCCATCTTCTCTTTTGATGTAGCATTTTATTCCAAATACTCTGAAATTCTTCACATTTGTTGGTCTTCCTTTCCATAGCTCGTAGGGAGGTTTTCAATGTTGTTTCTATGCATTACTCTATTTTGAATTTGAACCGTTGTATGCAGTGCATGCATCCAAAATATATTTGTCAATTTTGAATCCATTAACATTGTACGGGCCATTTACTGTACTATATTGTTCTTTCTTTCAACAACTCCATTTTGTTGAGGTATCCTAGCAATGGAGAATTTCATTTTTATTCCATGCCTACTGCAGTAGTCTATAAATTCCTTTGAAGTGAACTCTCCTCCATTATCAGATCTCAAACATTTGATTTGTGAATCCATTTCATTTTCAACCATTTCCTTGTAGACCTTGAAGTTTTCAAAAGCTTCTGACTTATTCCTGAGAAAGAAAACTGCAGTCATTCTTTTATAATCATTAACTAATAACATAAATTATTTCTCACATTTTAAAACCTTTGTTGTAGTTGTTCCAACTAGATCAATATGCACAATTTCCAGTGGTCTTGTCGTGGAATATTCTTTTGATTTAAACCTGGTCTTGATTTGTTTCCCTTGTTGACAATGCTTGCATAAATTGTTGGTTAGTTTCGTAATCTGGGGCATTTCTCTAAATGCTTCCTTTTTTCTAACTTTGACAAGGTTATCAAAGTGTATGTGACCCATTCTTTTGTTCCATAGCCAAATTTCATCTTGATTTCCTAGACAACACTTTTCATTTCCAATTTCACTTAGTACATATATGTTGCCTGAAGTTCTTGCAGCTGTTGCAATCAATTTTCTTGAACCTTAATTTCTTAGCTCACACTTTTGTGAATATAAAGCAACGTTATGACCTTGTTCACACATTTGACTGACACTTAGAAGATTATGTTTCATATATTCTACTAGTAGAACATTTTCTTCTTTGGTATTCTTGTTTCCAATTATGACTGTGCCTTTTCCAATGATTTTAGTTGAATCATCATTTCTAAAGGAGATTGATCCATGTCTTTCCTTTTATGATGTAAGAAACCTGTCTTTATCACCTGTCATGTGTTTTGAACAACCACTATCAACATACCAACCACGCTTCTTATTCTTAGATTTTAGAGCAAGTGTGCATTCTTCATTGCTATATTGATTCTTCTTTCTTATCCATGTTCTCTTCTAAGGTTCTTGTATGTGACTATTGTTGTTATGTTGTGGTTCTCTAGGAGGAACTGTCATTCTGCAATATTTTTTCATGTGTCCAAAGTTGTTACACTTGTAGCATTCCACTTCAGTGCTCAATGATGCAAACCCATTGTAACTTCTTCTCTGTGTTTCATTGGGCCTTCTTGGATAACACTTTTGTGTATGACTTCAAAGTTGTTTATGTTCCTTTTGTTAGCTCTACAATTCATAGCTTTATGTCCAAAATTATTACATGCATAACATAAAACAAAATATATACTTAGATACTTGGGATTTGAAGATCTTATGAAAGGTGATTCTCTTCTAAATCATTCTTCTTCCCGAGGCCTATCTATCGGTTGTTGATTATGAAATCTGAATATTCTCGGTGGAGGAGTGTCCCTATAATATTCCTTGTAGATATTCCTACCCAATTTGATTGTTTCTGCATAGATTTTTGGATATGTTTCTTGCTCTGTTGGTTTGGAGCTTGATCCTTTTTATGTATGATTTTATCCAATTCTAGACTTGTCATGATGAGGTTTTTTACTATTGATAATGTCATCCAAAACTTTTGAGTTGTTCTACATATTTTTCTTTTGAAGATACTTTCTTAATGTGACAATCTTTGCTTCCAAATTTCCAATGATCCCATCTCTTTCTTCTATCTATTCTGTGAGTGCTTCTTCAACTCTTTTATCTTCTTCTATTTGAACCTTCAAATTTGTGATCATTTGTTCTAGTTCCTAAGTGTCTTCTTTCTTGTCTAGTTCCACTTGTAGCTTAATGTTTTTCTTCTTTTCTCTTATTATAAGTTATATGGCACACAACACTTATTCTCGGTAGTCAATTTCTGTCTCTTCATGTTATTCTTCGGCCTCTTCATATTCTTCTTTGGTGTCTTCTTTGTATGAGTCTTCTACTGCCATGAATAGAACTCTTTTTGTCTCACTGTCACTGACTTTATCTTCATCTAATGATGATATGTCTTCTTTGGTGCATAAGCTTTTCTTGAAAACTTTCTTTGTGGTTATTTTGCCTGTATATATATTTTTTCTATTTGAGTAATCTTCATCATTCCTTTTCTTTTTCTTATGACATTTGTTAGAAAAATGACCAATACCATCACAATTAAAACAAATCAAATGAAACTTACCTTTATATCTATCGTTGGTTCTCTTGTTCAATCTTCTGACAAAGTTGTCCATTTCTTCATCATCTTTTGAGATGTCACTGCTGCTACTATGTTATTTTTCTTTTTTCTTTGTCCTTTTGGATGCTTTGAAAGCTACTTCTTTTATATATGGATTTCCTATTCATTTCTCATTTCATATGTTGTGAGTATTCCATGTAGTTTGTCCATGCTTATTGAGTCTAGATCTTCTCTTTCTTCTAGTGTTGATATCTTAGGATCAAATCTCATAGGGAGAGATCTTAGTACCTTTTGAACAATTACAAATTATTTAATTTATTATCCCAATCCTATGATTTCATTTACTGTTTCATCGACTCGTAATAAGTAAGTTGCAATATCCTCATCTTCCTTCATCTTTAGTTGTTTGAACTGACCTCTTTAAGTTTGAATCTTTGTTGCTTTGACTTTTGAATCTCCTTCATAAATATTTTGAATCTTTTCCCAAATATCTTTAGCAGATTTACAATGTATAACTTTGGTGTAAACTGATTCACAAAGACCATTCAGAAGTGCATTTGTGGCTTTGGAATTATTTTGCCTGCATTTTATTTCTCTTTCATTTGTCGGTGAAACTGTTGGTTCTTTGTATCCATCTACAACTGATTCCGAACTTTCAAATCCCTGTGCCTGTATATATGTTTTCATCCTTCTGGTCCAAAATGCATACTTATGTCCATCAAATTGTGATATTCCATTTTTATACATGTTGTTTCTCTCCATGATCTACCTTTCATTGGTTAAATTGATTTCTGAAGGAACCTGCTCTGATACCAATTGTTGGATAAATGAGAGGGGGGGTGAATCAGTATAGATAAATTTAATCCTTTTTAACCATATAATGAAATTTTTATATCAGTGTAACATTATCATCCAATAATTGCAGAGTAAATAAATAATGAACAAATGAGAAATCATACACATACACATTAAACCAATTTTTTTATGTGGAAATCCAAAGTGGGAGAAAACCACATAATGTTTTTTCTTATATGTATTGAAGAATTACATTCATTGGAAGCACCAACTTCCTTTGTTTTCCAGCTGCAACCGGAATGAGGCTCCAACCCCCTAGTTTCTCAGGCTACAACCTGAAGGAATCTTGAACTCACCAATTCTCTAGCTACAACCCCCTAAGTTCTCCGACTACAACTGGAAGGTGGCTACAACCACCTATCCTTTCTTTGTCCAACTGCCTTGAAATATAAATGCCAAATGTAGACAACCTATCACTATCATTGAATCAACCACTACCACTGTCAACCTGTCACTGTCAACCTTACCAATAACCTGTAACAACCTGTACCAATCAACTTGCACCAAAATACTTGTACCAATAACCTGAACTAACATGTACCATTGTTATAGAAATATTTTTCCCATCATTACTATTTTGCACGGAGGGATTTTTTTCATTTCCCTATGCAGAATTGTCATCCCTTTTTGATGAATCCAGAGCTAAAATTACACAATTTTCCACATATACGCACCCTATATACTATACATCATGCATATATCCAAGCTTCTCCACTACAACTCATGTACATCGAGATTTGTGCCAAAAAATACAAAAATGGAGTCAAGTTTCCATGTCACGATAGGAGATCTCTGATCCTTGGCCTTCCACATACTGGAAAAGTTCTGACTCAGCCATTCAGTTGCATTTTGAAGACTATAAAAGAACAATTCTGAGCTATGTAAAGGAGGAGAAAGCATTCAACTTCGAGAGAAAAATTACTCTGGAGAAATTACTTCATATCGATTATGCATCCCTTTGTCCCTCAAGTCTGAACACAGTGTTCAGCCCCCAAGCTCTTTCCCTATTGTTGATAGAACCTCATTGTCTCTCTCTTATGAGATTGCCTTTGGTGGAGGATTGAAGTGGTGGAGGACCAGTTGGAGGGAACTTGGTTCCTTGGTTTCGAATCGTTCTGACACGAAAGTTTGTAATGTTGTCACTTCTATTGATCAATTATTATTAGAAATACTCCTTTCCCATCCTATTGGTATCATGCAAATATATGATTATTATCCATGGGAATGTTTGTAATGTTTATTAATGGATTATGTTATCTAATGTGATAACCCCTTTATACTATCACCATGTACTTGCTATTCTTGTTTGTTGAGAACTTGTTGCAGGTATAAAGTTTTGGGTCAAAGTGCTCAATGGTGGAACACCATCGAATGTTGGATCGAGGTAGGCCTCTTTCTTATCTTGCACATTAGTTTATATAGAATACAATGGAATCGAGTTGATTTCTGTAGTCATACTTGTCTGTTGTGGTTTACCCTTGGCCACAGAGAGTTTTTTCCTCGTAACAGAATTGGCGACTCCACTGGGGAGAGATATTCCTTCTAAGGGTTGAAGTATTTTTTCTTCTTGCATTGCTCTTTTTCATTTGTGTTTCTTGTTGTATCACTACTTGACATATTTTGTTCACTTTGAGTCTAAGTTTTCATCCTTTTTTCCCTTGCCCGACCTTGTTTTAAATCTATACGCTCCTTTTTCTTTGACAGTCACATATACACGTGTGTTGTCTCACTGCAAGATGCATATATATGCACTTTTCTCTTGAACAGTCTCATATACCACTTTCCCTTGCTTATTTGCTTGGTTCAGTGACTGTTGGGTGGGATTTGATGTTTGCTTAGCCTTCTTAGGTCTTTGTAGTGCCTATTGAGCTTCTTCGGGTTGATAGGAAACCTATTTGGAGTTGAATTTATGGGCATAGTCTTTCTCATTGTTTTTCATTTTTTATTTGTCCTTGAACCCTTGGTTGTTTTCTTGGATACTTGGTATTCTGCTTGAGTTATTTAGTTTATACACAGTAGAATTTATATATCAGGTTGCCTTTTCAGTCCATGCATTTTCTCTTTAATATATTGAAAATACAAAAACAATTAGGCATTTTGCATTGGTTATCATTTTTTTCCTTGAACCTTTATCATTAGCTTAGTGCATTTAGAGAAAGATTGCATTTTACTTCTGAATTGTAGAGTTGAAATTGAAAATTGCACTATTTTTATTAGCATATCATTCATTGAAAAGTTAAAGATAGACTTTGCATTATATTCATATTTATCTTCTTGCAAAGGCATAACATCATGAGTTTCACTTCCATACCCTTTTGAGTAATCACAACCAATCAAATTTATGCTTTAAACTAAAATTGATTAGTCACGATTTTATTTTTAGGGTGCACAAACTAGTCTAGGATTTAGTGCCTTGGAATAAGATTTTGTGAGTAAACTTCTCCAGGGCAATTAAATCAACATATGTGTCTAAGACAGGGAGTTGAGAAGTCCATTGTATAATTGGTAAGATCAGGAGGCTCCGATCACATCGGAGTTAATCAAGAGGTCATGCAAAGTTAGTTCAAGGGATAACCCTTGGATACTCACCTAGCGTCAGAGATATTTTTGTGGATTTAATCATATTTGGGGATCCTTCTAGTACCCATACCTCTGTGAGAGGTGGTGATTTCAAGGTTTCAAGCTTTGCTACCCTGCCCATACGGTGATTCGAACTTATAACTGCTCACTTGTGCATCGATAATACAGTGGTTTATTAGTTTCTTGACTTAGGTATCTCATAGGTTACTTGCAGGGGTTATTTTGCTTGTATCCTGGGTTAGATAGGGGTCGGACATCACACGGCCTTTATGGAGGATTACCTCTCCGAGGGGATCTGACCAACTGGTTTTTAATCCCATGAGGTCCCCTATAACTGATTATATTACCTCCAAACTTTAGTGGGGAGTCTTAGGTCCCTCTTGGACGAGACATACCTTCTTTAGCGAGGGAGGCCACTTAGCCACTTTAGCTTGTTTGCATGCATATTGTCCATTTGAATTTTTGGTATGTTCTTTGACTACTAGTTGGCCTTATAATATTTTTACTTTGTCGATTCCTAAGTCATTGTGGAATCGGACCAGCATCCCCGTCGGTCCCGTCGATTGTTACAGTTACCACCAGATTTTGAGTTCTTGCATTCTAAAAGGCGTAGAGTTTTTAGAAGTGGTACACACACATCCACCTTTCATACTTGTGGTTCCACAAGGATGAGTACTGAGTCTAGTCTTTAGAACACTGAGAGGTCTTCGACTCCCATACCCACTATAGTTAATGGAACCCCTTCGACTCCTACAGCTGCTACAGTTGTAGTGTCGGAGGCTTATGCCGATACTATGGATCAGCCTATAGTTAATGCTTCATCTCTTGCCTTGAACCCTTTTGGGGGTTTCGGTCACTCGTCAAGTTACAATGTTTAGTCCATCTCTATGGGTTCTAGTCCATTTTCTTATGGTATGCCTAACTTCACTTCACATTTTTCGATTTCCATCCCAGTTCCTGGCCCTAAAGCTAGCCTTGGACTTGGGGGCAGTACACCTCCTTACACTCCTTTCCCATTTGGTGGTTCTCATATCCCCCAAACGAATCCTAATGTAGGAAGTGTCCTTAACCCTGGGTCGAATCCTTCTACGACTGGATGGAACAACCCAACTAGTGGACAAGTTCCACCTTATATCCCTACCTCCTTGGTGCCAATTATGACCAATACTTTTCGCATGATGAATCCACTTCAATCCTTCAGGTTCCCAGCTAGAGGAGGTTAGTATTACACTTTCAGCAACTCCCAACCTAGATCCAATCCAGATGGGGGAAATTTTCATAATCCTTATCAAAACATTCTTGTTGCAATGATGCCCAACCCACCCTATATGAGTCAGCCCGGAGGAGGGACATATAATTCTAGACAGGGCTTTGGTTCTTACCAGAATCTTGGGTGGAATGCAGTTCCCAACACACAATCTTTCGCGGGAGGATGGCGCCATATGTCGCAATCCTGTCTCCCTTTTTTGGCCATGCTCAATCTGCTAGACTTATCTAAGTTAATGAATGACCTGGTGAGTCATGATCCCACATGGCCCCCCATCCCCACCAAACTTACTTCAAACATTCCAAAGTTTGAGGGTAAGAATGGAGAGGAACCTGGTGAACATCTTACTACCTCTCACCTTTGGTGCTCATCGAATTCCCTAAACCATGATTCTATTATATTACGAATGTTTCAACGCACTCTCATTGGAGTTTCTTCGCAATGGTACATGGAGCTACCTAGGGGGACATATGGGTCGTTTGATCAGTTGGTGGTGGCCTTTCTCAACCACTTTCAATTGCCCATTCCTTATGATGTTTGCCTCAAACTTTTGTCAACTTTACGCTAGGACACCACCACTCACATCTCGGATCATATCTAGGAGTGGCATAGATGGAGGTGGTTTATTAAGACTCCTATACCCCCGACCTTTCTCCTATAATGGTTCCTAAACTATTTTCACCCTCCTATCTCGAAGGAAGTTGCCACCTCTGGGGTCTCTAACGAGGAAGAAGCTATATTTAGAGCCCAATAGTTAGATTTAATATATGCTTAGTCTGGGATGTTATATCACCTTCTTCCAGAAACATCGCGATCAAATTACGATCCTAGAAAAAAACCCAAACCTCATGTCGATGGCATTATAGGGTCCACTAATTTAAAGTCCACAGACTCGGTGACAAATTCTGTCAGAGGATCAACTTCGTTTGCATCCTCCAAACCCACCCAGTCGATGGATGTAAATTTTGTGCAATCGTCGAAAAACCCAAATAGTGACTAGCAACCAGATGGGAATAAAAGGAAAGGTCGAAACAATCGTAAGGGTGGGAAAAATGCTAACAAAGATAATAATGGGAAGCAAAATGATAATGCTGGAGAGGGAAAGAAAGAGAAACGCAAGTGAAGTTTCCTTGTAAACTTTGTACCGATGACCACCTTACACATTTATGCCCCAAACTCATGGAGGCTGCGAAGATTTTAAATCTACTACCCACTGTGCTGACAAATCCATTCCCACACAACCAACACTTAGCCTCGAGCTCTTTGAAAACCATAAATTCACCCGGTGGAAGTCAAAACCCACCATCACAAGATGGCGATCGTCTTTGTATCAATATGGTCGACGCAAAAATTGATATAGCCACCCACTCTTGATATTATATCTCTTCAAAAGCTAGTATCAGTCTAGAAGCTCCTCTTCCCCCTTTGAAGACAAACGTATAGTTTGAGAAACTAGAGCCACCACCTCATATTCTGAAAGGAGTACTCAAGTGTTGTACTCACAACCCTAATGCTAGAGTCTCCCAGAACTACTCTATCATTGAGGATATGGGCCAAACCCCTGTGCGATGTCAACTTTGGAGGTACTCTGGACGTGTCCGTCACAGAGGAATGCCTTACTCTCTACCTTAGGATCTCTAGAACCTAGTGGCTTGAAAGTTATCAATTTTGACATCACGCATGTGAAGCCTCGCTTACCCTACCATGTGGCTTTCCAAATCTACATGGAGTATTCCAAGTATACTATCAAACAAGCAGTCGTTGATGAAGGTGTTTCCACCTGCGTGATGTCCCTGGTATGTTGGAAAGCTCTTGGTTCTTCGACCCTTTTCAAGTTGTTGAACATGTTGACTGCATTTGATGGTCATTCCTTCTGCCCTCACGGTATTCTCCATGCCTTTCCAGTTCAATTAGGTGGGAAGACGATAGAAGTGTAGGTAGAGGTAGTTGATGCACCTCATGATTATAACTTGTTTCTAGGTCGCAATTGGACCTATTATATGGGTGCTTTTGTATCATCTGTCTTCCATACACTTTATTTTCATCATCAAGGGGAGATCGTGACTATTGACTAGTTATCCTTTGCATACTCTAGTCCTAACGCTTATGTTGGACCGTCAATCCCTATGATCGACAATTCAAAGCTGGAAACTGAGAATATCGATGTTAGAATGTATTCTTCCCTCATGGGTACCTTCGACTTATCAACATCGATTCACCATGTTTACGCCATGTCTAGTAGGCCTACTTTAGTAGGGTTTGCTTTAGCAGGGAGGTCCATTCCTTTCCACACTTCCTATCTTAGTGATCCATGGACCCTACCTTCTCCGACTTTGTCGAGTGAAGGTCAGTTTAATGCTAGCATGGATATGCCACTATAGGAAACAAAGATTGTGTATCAAGTTGTTCTTGACTCTTCAGCTAATCCTGATCATGTTACCTCACAGACGAACGAGGAGGATCTTGTTCTTAGGCCTATATGGGCCACCTCATTGTCTTGTTTGCATGATTTCTTATATGAGAGTTTTCCTTCGGATGAAGCCATCCTCGAATCCATGAATGGTTCCGAGATACATTGGGATGATATGGATCCTCGTTCTTATTTTCTCTCAAGTCTTGAAAGAATAGAGCAAGATGACTTTCGGTCTACCTTGAGTGAGATAGTCGGTCACGCCGTAGTTCCACTTGATACGCATGACATTTATGCCAAAGGAAATATGGCAAGTATTTATTCTACTGTCTCGATTGATATCTCTTGTACCCCTAGTAATATTGAGAACGTAAATATAGGTGTGGATTGTTCGCTAGAAGAAATTTTGATCTACATCAAACTCTTCAAATAATTTCGAGATGTATTCGCTTGGTCATATGAAGAGATGCCAGGGATCGACACTCACATTATCGAACATGAGATTAGAACTTACCCGGATGTTAAACCTATTCAACAACGTCTTAGAGCTGTAAATCCCAGGAAGGCCCCTGCTATTAAGGTAGAGCTGGAGAAGCTACTTAACGCTGGCTTCATCTACCTGGTTCCCTTGACCAATTGGGTGTCCAACCCCATTCTTGTGAATAAAAAGAAAGGAACCATCTATGTGTGTATGGAATTTCACAACCTGGACAAGGCTTGTTCTAAAGATAACTTCCCTATGCCTTTCATTGATCATATTCTCGATGAGTGTGCGGGAAGCGAGATATTTTCTTTTATGGATGAATTTTCAGGCTATAACCACATCCAGATCAAACTTGAGGACCAACATAGGATGACATTTATATGTCCTTGGGGTACTTTTTAATACCGAAAAATGCCTTTCGGCCTTAAAAACGCCAGAGAAACCTTCCAACGTGCCATGACTTTCACTTTTCACGATCCCAAGCACATAGTCGAAGCATACCTTGATGATCTTGCTGCTCACTCTCGCAAGAGAGTGGATCATGTTATACACCTTCGACTAGTTTTTGAAAGATGTCGTTACTATAGAATCTGGTTAAACCCTCACAAATGCATCTTTTGCATTAAGTTTGGTCTTCTATTAGGATTTTTAGTTTTCGAGATTGGGATCATGGTAGATCCTCTTCAGGTTGAGGAAATACTTTAGTTGCCTCCCCTGTGCACGATTAGAAAACTTCAAGGTTTACATGGGAAAGCTAACTTTCTACTTCGGTTCATAGTGAATTATGCCAATATCACTAAGGGTTTCATGCACCTCTTGAAGAAAGCCACACCTTTTATCTGGGATGAGCAAGACCAGGAGTCTTTCGATGCTTTGAAGAAAGCCTTAGTATCAGCCCCTTTGCTGAAATCCCCTGATTACAGTAGAGATTAGTTGTTGTATATTTCTGTGTCTGCTGAGATGATTGGTATGGTTCTAGTTCAGGAGGATGATGAGCTCCATGAGCATGTCATCTACTATCTTAGTCGAAATTTAGTTGGTCCTGATCTTAATTACTCTCACATTGAAAATATATCTTTGGTTGTCGTTCACATAGTCCAATGTTTACATCACTATATATTTATTTGCAAGACTACTGTGGTTGTTGATGTCAATCCATATAATTACATCCTTACCAGGCGTATCATAGGGGGGAAATATAACAAATGGATTTTCATCTTACAAGAGTTCGATCTCGACTTTGCTTCGGCCAAGTCCAAGAAATCACTAGTTTTTGTAGAGTTAATATCCGATTTTCCATGATTAGATGAGGATGTTATCCATGTTGATTCATTTGCAGATGAACACCCCTTATGGAGACATTGTTTTTATCTTCAAACCTTGAAGTTCGCTCAGTATCTCTTGCGAGATGATCGACGACGTGTTAGATACCAAGCCAAAAAGTATGCCATTGTCGAAGACACTTTGTATCGTTGAGGAGTAGATAATATCTTGCATTGTTTCTTAACTCACGAGGAAGCCGAGTCAGTCCTAAACTATTGCTACAAAGGGGCTTGTGGTGGTCACCTATCCGGGCTTGCAACAACCCAAATTTTTTTGTGAGATGGTTATTTCTAGCCTACTATCTTTAAAGATTGTGTCGAAGTGGTTAATAAGTGTCACCCCTGTCAGGTGTTCACTTGGAAAATGCACTCGCATCTAGCCCCTCTTTGCCTAGTCATTATCATCGGTCCCTTCACCAAGTGGGGGGTAGATTTCGTCGATTACAACCCAAATTCGGCTGGGGGGAATCAACATATTATCATGGCCGTCAAATACTTTAATAAGTGGTTTGATGCCATGCCTACCATAAAATCCAATGGAAATACTGCAACCTTCTTCATGTTCAACCAAATTATCGCACGATTCAGTATCCCAAGTGTGATTGTCACTGATCATGGCAAACACTTTCAGAATGAAATGATGGTAGAACTAGAATCTAAGCTGGGGTTTAGACACAGTCATTCATCCCCTTATTACCCCCAGGAAAATGGGCAAGCAGAGGTCATTAACAAGTCTCTTAAGACCATTTTGCAAAAAACTATCAATCGGAGTAATTCCAATTGACACATGATGCTATATCCCATGCTTTGGGTATACCAAACCTTGGTTAAGACTGCCACCGGTTTTCCCCTTTTAAGTTAGTGCACAGTGTGGATTCGATCCTTCCCTTTGAATGCGAAATCCCTTCTCTCAAGTTGGCAGTCGATCTCCTACCTGACACTTTAGACTTAGAGCGATGCCTTGTGCACGTAGAGAGTCTTGACGAGTAGCGTCGGGACTCCTTTACGGCTATCGAGACAAACAAGAAATGTGTCAAGGTTCAGTATGACAAGTCTGTCTATCCCCAATTTTATGTTGAGGGTGACTTGATCCTCTTGTATGACCAAGCCAAAGAACCACTAGGGGCAGGAAAATTTAAACCCACGTGGCACGGTCCTTACATTATCTGACGTGTTCTAGAAAACGGAGCCTATGAGTTAGAATATTATGAAGGGAATAAATTGGTCGAGCCCAAAAATGGGATCTACTTGAAAAGGTACTATGCTTGAGCCCTAAGCTAGGGCAGAACTCTTTGTATACTAATGTAAATTTAGTGTATATAAATCTCTTTCCCCCTTTCTTTTGTCTTTAGCTTGCTTATCGAGTTTTCCCTTTGTTGGCAGATGTCAACGGAGTCTTCAGTCTACCTAGGATTCACAGATGGAGCCAGTCATCATACATGGAACTTATCTTCCACCGCTTGGGTGGTTTAATCACCTAAGGGTATGTTGGTGTCTTCAGGTAGCGTATGGCTAGGGCCATCCACGAATAATGTGGTCGAATATAGTGTTGTCATAGAACTTTTGTGTGATGTTATCTCACATGGTATTTGTTCTTTAGAAGTTCGCCTAGATTCCCAATTAGTAGTATGTCAGTTGAATGACTATTACTGTGTCTGTGATCCTACTTTAATCCATCGATTCCTACGGGTATGTCTTTAGAATGACAATTTGATTTTATTACATATTACCACATTCCTAGGATTTCTAATCATGTATCTGATGCCTACGCTAATTACATTTTAGATTATCATTTGTCAAATTAATAAAGCAAGGAAAACCATTAAATCAATGCACACATTGTAATATATAAGTGAAGCCGAATATCCTTTTTTATATATTTCAAAAATATGGTGTTTATATTACAAAATTAGGGCTAAAACCCTCAATACACATATACAACCATTATACATATCCCACGACATCTACACCTATTGCGTCGGATGTGTGTCATGGTAAAAAACCACGGTGTTTGTGAGACACTGAAAGAGTCATACCCACATTCTAGGTACACCAACCACCTGTCGTTGCATGGCTCCAGGTAGATCCTCTACCTGAACCATAGGAATCCTCTGTGTCAAACAAGACAGGTTGCCCTACACGTTTTGTAGGGGTCTCTCTGCTTCTCCTCCCGCCACCTCATCTCTCTGATTCCTTTATATATGTTGAAGAAATACCTCTGGCCATCGCGGACCCACGTCTACAATTACACAAGTGTCTAGTTAATATTTAAGCACCATCCCAAAAAAAAAAAAGTTCCTTAAATACAAAAAAATGAAATATTTAAAAACTTGTTACTTATATCACCGTAGGCAGCCCTTGGTGGAAGTGGCATATCTAAATCTCCTTTGAAATCAATCCCCGCATAGGGATAGTCATCCAAAGCAATGACTTGTCTTCGCCACCAGAAGAAAAAATCATCGTTGTAGGGTGTTGATACCCTACCTCCTCCGTGCCATCTCACGACCTCAATCCACCGCGCCATGGTTGGATCACGTGGTTCTCTAGGAAGGATATCCACTCTAGGTCCTATACCTGGAGCCCTCTCAAAAAATAAACTGCAAAGAATAGAGGAAAACCCTAAGTTTCGCTTACTCCCCTATTTGCAATCTATCAACTGACCTTTCATATTGGCCAGCAGTGAGGTACACCAATTATAAACAGTGGGTCTAGCACACTCTACTGCGTAAAACATAAGTGGTCTCGATGATTGATGCAACGAGGGTGAACCTATGATACTAGTAAGCATGAGCACAATGATCTTCAAACTGAGGTTACTTATTGCCCGGACGGGGACTTGGCTTCCCACCTTGGGCATCCCTCCTACACAGTGGGCATCGATATACTCCTTGATCTTCATCCCACTCCCTGCTCCGCGTGACTTGAGGTTCACAACCTTCCCTCGGTGTGATAGACCAGTCAAGAAGTAGATGTCCTCTACTTCGATCCTCAATGGTTGTCCATCAAGGATAAAGCTTTCGCTATCAGGGTCCCAGTAACCCACCAACATCTCCAACAACCTCACTTTGGCCCTCATTCCTTTGAGAGCCCAAAATTTGTACAAGCCACATATTTTTAGAGCCTCTTGAGCCATCAGATCTCAATCCATAGTTGCATCTACCTCCTCATGCTCTCTCTCTCTCAATTCCAGGAACATCCTGCACAAAACAAATAAATTTTTGAGTTAGAACCCCTCTTTTTGGCCATTTGCGTACCTATATGTTGCTTTCTTTGCACACAGTCGCATGTATATATTAATACACACTCCCTGTAGTTCACACAGGAGTGTATACCTCGTCGTACACATGAACTCAACAAAGGCAATCCGCATATACCGAAAATCCTAATTTACACCCTCAAAAACTAAAAAATTGAAACCTAATTCAAAAATGTAATCCATTGAATTTGAAGAGGATGAGATGAAGAGTTACCTGATCCAGATGGTTTGTGATTTCACTGCCTGATGCTCTCGCAATCGTTGTTTGAATCTTGGAGGTATTTTGGTTCAAATTGCACTATTTGGGTAAAAATAAAAATGATACAGTAATTTTTTATTTTATTACTATTTATAAGATATTTTTACCCACTTTATATAGTTTCATGCTATTTTTTCACCGAATGAACTAATTCAAGAGTGGTTTTGAGCTAGTTTTTTGTAGTTTTGACTCATTTTTCTTGAGGATTTCAATGCCATGATTGGTCATTCGTCACCTTAGGCAGGCATTTTCATAACCTAGCATATAGGATAGGTATCCACTCCATCGTGCATTTTTTCATTATCCTTCGACTACCACTTTTTACACCTTAGGTACAAACCCATTTTTTGCGACACAGAACCTCCCATCTGCTATAAATAGTGTCACTAATAAATGGTAGAGACTTACTAAACATGGGCACCCTAGTTATATCCTCTTTGTCATTTGGTTCTCATGTTGAGTTTTTCCTTAGAACCAGGAATCCATTATAATTCAATACACGACTTTATGATGAGCCTCATTTCTCATTCATGCGCATGAGGCCTTATTCTTCATAGACTCCCAAAAATGAGTCTTATTTAAGCTCTTTTCTGACTTGTCTAAAAACTAAAAATATTGCCGAGTGATTTTTCCCTTTCACACTCGTTAAATTGGATTTGAAAGGTCACGAGTCTTAGTTAAGCTATTTTCCAACTCGTTATCAAAAATAGAAAACATTGCCGAGTGAACTTGTCTTTTTCACACTTGTAGATTGGATTTGAAAAGATGTCTATTTGGCACAATTTTATCCCTTTTTCACACCAAGTAGACTACAATACACAAAAAGGGATATTTTTTGGCATTAAGTTTTGATTGCATCTCATGCCCTCTCTTGCAGTATTGAGCCTTTAGTTGGTTCTCGCTTTGTGTTATAAACCGTTGCCTAAGCAATTTTTGCCTCCTCAACCAAGTAGAGCCTTGTTTATATCTTTCGCAATTTGACACCCTATACCCTGGAGGGAACATCACCCCGAGTGTTCGTCTCCCGCATGCATTTCCTTGCATTGAGCATAGGTACGTTCCACTACTAGAACTAGTTTTTCTTACTTGCGACACTCATTTCCTCCTTTGTATCATAGCATTCATTTGTTATGAATAAAAAAAAAACGATGGGTGGAAAGGGAGTACTATATTATAATTGGAAGTAGTCATGTTGCCTTTGAACATAGCACACAATTATTGAGTCCTTGTGTCATCATAATTTTGGGTTTAACATGGCCTTAGGAAGATGATCTCATTACAAAGTTTTCTCTACCCACTGGTTACTCTTCCAGTCCCTATAGATAACATTATTGATGCCTCCTTCATATAATAGTCACATCATTGAGCCTATGTTGTTGAAGTCCACCATATGTCATGCTCTTGTTTAAAGGAAGTCTATCAACCTGTGTCGACCACTCCTCAGAAATCTTGACTTTGCATGCAGGCCATACCCTCAGTTTATCTCATAATCACATGATACTATGGTCTTATCATGCACCCTGGCCCTACTTGCATCATTGGTAGGTTACCTTGAACCCAACAATCGACATTTCATCATTGGTCATTGACTGTGTGGTTTCCCTTGTGTTCGATGGCAAGACAACTATTCACACTTTGGGATTCGTGTAGTGTCTTGGATTCCATTAGCCTTATTGGTGCTTTCCTCACCTTTGTCAACAATTTTCATCATTGGCTACTATTCAGAGGGTCTTTTTCGTATACCGCTTACATTTGGTACTCGTGAAAGATGCAAAGGATCATTGGTTCATGAACATGTTCTTTGTCTGATCTCCACCAAATCATGAAGGTCCTGCTTTTTTCCTCATATTGACTGATGAGAGATGCCTTAATTCTCTCCTTTTAGTGGGTCTCTTTCCATCGAATTCAACTCATTTATTCTGGATATGGGACCTAGATTTTTATGAGTACCTTGAGGCTTGCATTCATTAGTGGCAGGCTCTCTCACCATTAACAGATGGAAATACATCAATGTCTCTTGATCAATGGATTTCTCAAGTGTTCGACACCAACTGTTTTATTCACACTTGTAGGAATGTACTTGGTGCCTTGATACCTACTTTCATTATTGTTAGGATGTCTCGCATTTGTTAACGGTATACCTCAATGACTGGTAATCAAATGATGTCTCATTGTGTTCAATCTCAACTCCTTTATTCACATGATGTAGACATGCACCCTTGGCGGATAGTGTAGAAGACTTGAAGACATCATTACGTGGTTGCAGCTTTTCTGAGTTGTTGCTTCCCTTTCATTGGACCAACACCTATTTGAATCCACTGATCATGGGAGATCAGATTGTACTCCATGGTATACAGATATCTTCAAATTGATTTTGAGACTGGTTTCACTAGGCCTTGTTCATGACTATGACAGATTTTGGCATATAATCGTATTTGTATTTTCCTATTCATGGCAATAGACACTTATTTGGTATATTTTCCACATGGATCTGCATTGTATTCTTGGCAGCCATGTATGTAAAGTCAGTACAGAATGTAATGAGAAATTGAGTTCGTCGAGCTGGCTCTCTACCACTCCACTCTTGGGTTATTTATAATGTATTTTGGCCATCACAGATACTCCTCTGATCTCTCACTTTAGGGGGCATTTGTTATAGCAATATTTTCCCCACCATTTCTATCTTGCACATAGGGCCTTTTTCCATTTTCCTATGTAGACTTTTCATCCATTTTTAGCGAATCTAGAGCTAAAAATACACATTTTTCCACATATACATGCCCTATCTTCTATACAAGATGCGTATATGTAGGCTGCTCCACTACATCTTGTGTACATCGGGATTTGTGCCATAAAATAAAAAAATGGAGTCGGGTTTCCATGTCACGACAGGAGATCTCTGATACTTGGCCTTCCACATACTGGAAATGTTTTGACTCGGTCGTTTAGTTGCACATCAACTATGACTCATCAAGATGTACTAACATCATCAACTATACACCTCATGTATGTGCCAACTCATCAAATACTTGTCTCAACCATGTACCCAACATGTACCTCAACCATATACCAAAGACATACACCAATATAACCATAAAAAATTCATCACTCTATCCAAAAACCAAATACCATAAAGCCTTACATCAAACCATGTGCCACAACCTCATTGTTAGGTAGCCTCAAGCTAAACCAACAACTTCAACAACACATCACAAACAAAAGACCAATACCCATATGCCAAATACCAACAACAAAATACCAATTGTATCCCTAAACAAATCTGATATATGCAACAATATTGAACATCCAATACCATGTCAAGAGCTAAACCCTAGCTCACAAAACATACCTCAAATAGGATGTGCCATATCTCTCATAAAGAGACCCCAACCATGTTTCTGTCACGATTTTTCTGCCGCACTCTTTCTGCCTCACTTTTTATGCCGCGATTTTTCTGATGTGATTTTTCTCCCGCACTTTTTCTGTCATGATTTTTCTGTCTCACTTTTTCTGCCGCGATTTTTCTATCGCACTTTTTATACCACGATTTTTCTACCGCATTTTTTCTGCCACTATTTTTCTGTCACCCATTTTCTTCAGCACTTTTTCTTCCGTAATTTTTCTACCACATCTTTCCAACCACACTTTTTCTGACGCACTTTTCTCTATCAATAATACCTGCCCAAATAACCTTTCACAAAATACATATTCAAAGATATTCAATAGGTTCAATTGTGATTAAATGAGAGAGCATTGCCTCTTATTTATACTTTCATGTAGCATCCCACTTTCCTTATTTTAGGGATTTCTCCATTAACTTTATTATTTAAATAATTTCTTTTGCAAACACTTTGACTATTTTGACCTTTTGGGGCTTCTAGATGACTCATGAGGGTTCTCCAACTACACATGGCCATAACTCTCTAACCATGAGGAGTTATGTGATGTTCCACATACCACTGGAAATTGCATGAAATATATTATCCATTTAGAATAGTCGTACCTACAAATATATCAAAACTCATACAATTATCCATCAAACAAACTTGGGTCCATTACCCAAACCTTTGTGCTACCAGAATTTTCTACCAGACTTTCTTCAAGGTTTGACATCAATGAAAACCATCCCAATTAATCAACATAATTTCCTTGTTGTTTATTAATTAAAATTGCACCTTTTTGAATAAAATGCACTACTGAGATTTTAAATAGTAAATGAAATAAATTAGCGGAAGAAACTAGAAACCAAATTTCACACATGCACACATAAATTTTTTCCCTTCAAATCAAATTCTCATTGATAATTATCAAATCTTACAAGGGCTTTCCCAAGATAGTAAATAATACACCCACTAAGAAAATTACAAGCTACAAAAAAACCTAGATAAATTGTTGTTGAAGAAACCCTCTTCTTTGCTTCTCATACATCCTATACAGATTGCCTATGTTGTTTCCAGTGGCCCTAATCTACCCAACGATGACCTATATGGCCTACCCATGGACATGTATAGCCATCCACAATTGGTTTTTCATTGCTCACGATGTTTTGTGGTTGCCCATGACCTGATATCGACGACCCGAGACTTGTTAAGGCTGCCTGCAGCCTTTTCTAAGATTTTGAGTCTTCTACATCCCTACCAAAATCCTATATGACATTTCCAAAGAATCCATACTATTGTAAAACCATATCTGGTTGTTGACAGTTGTTAGGTTATCTTCCTCTTGTTGCAACCAACTTGTACCCTTCTCCCTTGAGCCAATATCTACATGAAATTCCTTCTTCACCCTTCTGAATATCTCCTTGAGTCATAGTCCTTCATGTCTCAATCACTTAATGTCTCTCTTGTATGTTTTTCCCCTTCACCTAGACTTTCTTTTATAATATCAAGTTATGACCGAATCAAATAACCTAGATCTCCAAAGTGATTGACGGTTGAGATTAAATATGACCTCACTTGAGATCAACGGTCAAGATTCATCTAATTCACTAATGTAAAAAACCTTATGTTTCATTACATTAACTCACTTTTTTATAAAAAAAAAATTACTTTAATTAATCCTTTAATTAAAGTGAATTTGCTAAGGTTGAAGGCTTTGGATGAATTCCACACATCTAGATACTTAGACCTGTGCGGAAGTGTAACACACCCAACCCCCTAACTCTATTAGGCTAATGGGATGTATAATTTTCCTCTTTCCTTTTCTTAACTCATTTCTCAAAACAGATCCCATGAATGGAATGTTCTCATCGAGAGATTTCCAATGAATATAACCATAATCAAAACTATCCTCGAGATTAAATGTTATGGCTTCCTAAAGATTTCATAATTTTTCACGCCAAAAATTCCACCTCATGTCCATGTGGACTTCCACCACCTGTACCTTCATACGTGATAATAGGAGATAGATATGAAGAGCATTTCTATGCCAACTGTGTACTCGGATTTGATGGATTCCCCACCCTTGACACAACCAAAACCATTATGATGGCCATTTATATGGTGGTTTGGTCCCCGAAACCATTCCCCCAACTGGGAACACACATCTATCGAGCACCTCAACCCACCAGGAAACTCCACCCACTGAGAAAATTTCCCCACCGGGCACCACACTCCACCAACATCTATCCCCATTATGCATTGGGTCCCCGGGTTAACTCATAAGCACTCAAACTTTGAATGCTCAATTTCATGATCAAGTAAGCACCTAGACACATGGGATGTATTTGGCATGATACATGGCTACTACATCATCACGTCCTCTGATTTATATAGAAATATGAACATCCTAGACATGTGGCACATTATCCTCATGACACGTGGACAAGCCATATCCCAACATATGGAATATCGTGGCACTACACGTCATCATGGGGTACAAGTCTCCTCCAGTGAGGTACTGACACCTTTCCACCTCCTATTGGGATGAATTCGATGACACATGGTTCATATTCATCATGCTGACATCTTTGGCACATGTCCTAACCTCCTTCTTCTCACAATCGTGCAAAGGGAAATCTTGAAACCCTTCTCGAAACCTATCCCAACCAGGCATCGAGAGACTGGGGAAGGAAAGGAAAAAGTGTCTGATCCTGAGAAATTTCGTGGTTCGGTTACTCTGGTTACCCTCGGGCAATGAATCCCTCCTGATCATACTAAGAAATATCAATAACCAAGATCACTCAAACCTTATATATGATGGCTATAAATTAAGGCATGAATTCAAAGGCTTAAGCCTAACAAACATCCACACTTGACCCATGCAAATCATATGTTGTCAGGTGTCATTCTTTATGGCATTCTGGCCACCACATTAGCACGACATGTCATTATGATGTCACCCTCACTCCCCTTCATTTATAAGCATAAAATGGATGGATTTGGGTGTTGGAACATTGTTCCACCAACATTGTGATATATATATATATATATATATATATAGTAAGGCCTTTTTCATAGAACTTTCGGTGCTCCAATTATCCGATGACCTAGTTAACCATGGATTTACCTCTGGTTCTTAACTCTTTGGAGATGATCATATTGTTAGGGGTTATCCTCCCCTCCATTCTGATGGATATTGTTTCTCTTAAAGTTTAGGAAAGGATATCAACAAGTAGGGTTTATTTCAGGACTTATATGTCCCATAGTCTTTTCCACGCCCATTCTGCTAGAGTTTAACATGGCTCCTTTGGCTTTTAAACCCATTCCCATCTAGCAAGAAGTGTTATGCCCTTAAAAACCTCATAATTATTTCAATCCCTACAAACCTTCCTTTTCAAAAAGGGGGGAAACATGAGGAAAACAACTTGTACTGATTTCCCCATTCACAAGCATTAAAGTTACTACTATTTTCCAATAAAAATGGAAATTGAATTCATCCCATTCAATGCAAATTTAACCTCAATTTATCACCTCAAACCATTATGGAAAACAAGATATAATATATCATCCTTAATCAACATTCAATGGGAATTCCAGTTCAAATACTTATCTATTCCATATTATTCTCAACTTCATGGAGACAATAATTCAGTAAGGAGATTTAATGCATGGAGATAACAAAGTCCTACACATTTCATTCATTCCTTTCATTTCCTTTGTTAGTAATCATACTTTCCCATAAGCCTTGCAGGCATTCTCAGTATTTTATGCCTTAATTACATGCTATATAAAAATGTATTTAACAGAATACAACCGAAAAGAGTAGTTATCTAATGTACTTGGATTTACTTGGTCATCCTAGTTATCTAATGTACTTGGATTTACTTGGTCATCCCTTATTCCATGTTTCTCGGGAATCCATGTTGCTCATGAATCCATGTTATATCATAAATCCAAAAACATGTACAATTTCATACAGTTCCACAATTTCATCAGTGCAAACCCTTGTAAATGAAACAAGTATTTAGTCCATTAACAAGCATACACACTCATTGATGAAAATACAGATACCAACCATCCGTTATACTCAATACACATAGCACAAGATTACTTATCTATTTGCAATTTGTAGCTACCCTAACCAACTATGGGTGAGCACTTTTCCACCCAACAATAGGCTATGTTATGTTTTCACTTCGGGTGCATGCCACCCCCATGCCAGGACATGATACCACCAGGAGACCCTCACAATTGACTCAACAAGTCAAGGAATGGATATGGAAGGTTACTCTCCTTCACTCCTCTAGAAAGACCAAAATTTTCCCTCTTCCCACTGAGCTCAAAACCTCCACAAGGCTTATCAGATATATTTCCAGCTAGATTTCCTCTACATAAGAGAGTACTTTCACAACTACATTGCCCCTTAGTTCCCTCCCCTTCAAGTTTCAATTTCTTTCCAGCAAGCATAAAGATTGTGTCCCTCTTTTTCTCTAGTCTATATTTGGGTCTTCTCTTCTCCAGGGTGACCATTCGTGACATGGGAAAGATTCATAATTTTTCTTAGGAAAACTTCCTAGTTTATTCTTTGTTGCATCAAAGTTGAGTGCATGAGATTTATCTTATCCCACATGAGTTTTTTTATTTTGTTACACAATCCCTCCTCTCATGAAAGCCTAAAATACTTATTCCTTTTCATATTGTTCCTTTTCATACCAGAACTTCCTTATTCTGCACACTTCCATGCATTCCCTAGTGCTTTTCCCTAGAAGCTTCTCAACCAATAATTTTTCTTTTCTTCTGTTAGAATAATTCAAGTCAAGCAAGGAAATGCAGTGGTACTAAGTCAATCCAAATATCCATATGTGTATTCATTAGGGGTGGTTGGTTGTTCAACTAATTTTCTTTAGCCACGGGCTAGAGGAATTATGGGTATTTTCCTCCACAACATTTATCAAGGTGTCTTGGGGTATTTTGCACATTAATCCTCTTTCTA
The DNA here is from genome assembly GCA_900067695.1 of Picea abies. Lineage (NCBI taxonomy): Eukaryota > Viridiplantae > Streptophyta > Pinopsida > Pinales > Pinaceae > Picea > Picea abies. The sequence continues at coordinate 25,200 of CBVK0101168077.1, forward strand.
TTCCCCCTCAATAATCCCTCTCATGGTATCATGGCCAATATCCATGCTCCATCCACCAGTTAGTTGATTAACATTTTCAAATTAATCAATAATACATTTACAATGTTTATATTCCATGGCATGGCAATCATTAGACATGATTAATTACATATAATCAAGGGTTTTAAAGTGGGGTGTTACATTCCCCTCCCCCTTCAAAAGGGAACACCATCCTCAATGTTCTTTTCATCTCAACAACACATGCCATGCTTTCATCTTTCAACAGCTTCAACAATGTCTTCTTGTCCTTGGTATGGTCCTCTCCTAGACTCTTGTCATTTCAACAGTATGCCAACAACAATTTCAAATAGCATGCATGTTAAAAACAAATCATGCAGAATCATTCATTTATGTTCACAATTCAAGATGAAATATACATATTAGCACAATACTTATCTATGCAATTCATGGATCTACATCCATATGGATTCCATATTTATTTGGCTCACTATTTTTCCTTGGCATACCCACTATGCTCATGATCATAGCTATCATGTAACATAAATCATACAAGTCTCCTCTTCCTTACAGTTACTCACCCTTCAGGCTTAGGCATCCTCTTATCTATTACACAGTCCCTTGATTGATCCATCATTAGCCAAGGCTTCCTTACATAGGAAGAGTACAAAGACTTATAGAGTCTTATAGCCAAGGAATCCCTCTAGATTGCTCTAACATATCATAGCTAATCTCAATGATGATCATGTCATAAAAGCTATTCATTTCACAACATTGGCATCTTCCATGTTTTTCCATCTTGATAGCCATCATTTGTCCCTTTAGGACAGATATGGCATCTCACTTGTATCACATGCATATAATATCCATGAGATATTATCATCAATTTCAATCAAAATACTTTTAAATATGTTTTTTACATATTTCCAATTTCACTTATCCATTTTCAGATCTATTCCATATAAGAACTCAGATCCATATGCATGAGACTTCCTTCTCATAGTAGTTTGGATCTTTTACAATATATAGGATTTGGTCTTCCTTCTAGACTTATATTACTTCCATACCCTAGACCATTCTTCCCGCAATATCAATCTTCACACAACAAAAAAAATGGTTAGTTTCTCATGCACATTACATTTTCATTATCACATTTATAGTGATTCAAAAAATATTCTTAAAATTGTGCACACTAAAAATCGTATCACTTTTGTTGACTAATCATATGAAATAGAAGGAAATTATTATTCCTTACATAAAAATTTTCTAAGCATACCAAGATTTCTTAATGCATTCAATCATTGCAAGAATTTAAGTAATGTTCCTATACCTATGGCGACATTCATATAATGCATCCTTGCATTGCCTCCAAAATGCCACATACCCATGTCAGACATTCAACCACGGTGAGTTGGAACTCATCTAGCTTCTCACCCCATGGCTACTCTATTCACATTCATTATTTCAACAGGAATTCTCCTAGTTTGAGTTGATCATGAACTTAATTCAACATAACATAATATGGAATTGAAATTTCACATAAACACATTCATGCATTCTTTCTTTGTTGGTAACCAGAGTGCCAATATTCATTGCTACGCAATTCCCCTCTTTACCATTTTCACAACTATGTTGGAATTACTAGAAGGTCCTCCTCCCATAATAGGAAGTCCTATACATCCCCTCTCATACAAACATGTATTCCCTCAATGCATTTAACCAGTGTGATGCTTATGAGAACTTCTTATTCATAATCATTCATGATTAATAAATGCATTCATGACACATTTGTTCATGAATTTTGTACAAGGATTTTAACCATCCTTGACTACTAGAGGTTCCTCCCTCTTTCATTCGGGTTCTTTTTTTCCCTTAATCTTAACCTGCTTGGTTATTACTGACATACAATAGTCAATCAACATTAAAATAATATCATTAAAATATAAAATATTTCAGAATGGGTCCTTACCCAATCCCTTTCAAATCTCATGCCCCATGGTCATGAAAAATTTATACATGTCCTGGCTACCAATAGTCCTTTTGATGCTACCTAATCAATAGTTCTTCATGGGGACTCCTAAGGTCCCTTCATCAATATTTTCTGTTAGAAGCCTATTATTATTTCCCTCTTCATGAGGTGTTCCACCATTGGAAGTCGTCTCCTCAACAACTCCAATATTTCCTGCATACAACAATTATAACCACAAGTATATCAGTTGTCAAGGAAAATCAAAATGCATGTACCATAGTATTTTACCTCAGCGAACATTCTTAGGTATGTCCTTGTGCATATTTATGCACTCTATCACATTATTCATCAATGTGTTCACTAGTGCAATCATAAAAATATTTCAGTTGGTTGTACTTTTACACAGCCATCAACATTCTCATGCCAGAAACATTTACATATAATAGTTTCCTCATTCTAGATATATACAAAAATGAACAAAAGAGGAGCCAAGCGATTCTCCCTTTTTCCAAATCCTTATTTTCTTCTGCAATCTATCCATTTTGGTATTTGTTTGCTCCATCTATTGAACAGTCTCAACCAAATTCATCTTGAACTTTCCTGGATTATCTTTTAAGATCTAATTCAGGATTCTTATACAATTAGGATTTGCAACCCATTGCCTAATTTTCCAGCAGTCATTAAATTGCATGGATCTCTTCTCGTAACATATTCCTCACATAATTCATCCACATAGGACTATCTCACCATGCATCTTCCCTATTGCAATATCCAACAACACCTAAAATGGTTTCATCCCATGAGATTTCATCATCCTTAATCATTTCATTTGTTTACCCAATATTCCATAAAGAGTATAAGCATGCATTCTTATTATGCATTTCAAATTACACATTCACACTTGTACATTCTATCAGCTTGTGTTTACAATGTGCCTTCAGAGACTTCAACCCTATGCATCAACATAGTATGCATGTGCCTATTTTTATCACACTTTCATAATCTATGCATGTTGATCCATTGAAATCATTTAACCCTTGATTTATCATAAGTATTCTCTTGAAATTTTCAAAGGCATAATCATATTACCTTCTTTCATAAAAATAGAGCATTTTTTTCCCACTTGCTTATTCAACATTTCAAACTGAATTTTCTAAGAATGGCATATATACCCTTCAAGCTAGTATTAAAATAAAACAACAGAGGCCCTTCCAGACAAGGTCGTCCTAGAAGAAAAATATTTCTCAACACCCAACAGACACTAATCCTGCTCCGCAATCAAATTGCTTATTCCTGTATTCATACCAGGCATTCCAATATGCATTTAAACCATGTTTCTCCAACATAATCACACATAGATACCAACAATCAAGTACAACACATCCATGTTTCCCATACATATTTAATTTTAATTAATATCATCATTTTCTCATGAGAGCTTATAATCATTCCTATGAAACGTCTCATAGGAATATTCATAATTATGTTTCCCTCTTTCATGTGGTAACAACTAGAAAGAGATCGTTCTTGCACACTTTCTTCAAAAGCATCCCATATGTCAAGAATCACATAGGTAATTACAATCTCACTCTTACTTGTGCCTACAAAGCCATACCAATATGGCTATCATCCCTCTCTATATGTTATCAGATCTGGTGATTTTTTGGGAATGCCCAATCATTCCCTTTACTAGATCCTGGATCAATACCTTACTGATCATTTTCCTTATGTTCATAAGGGTTTAAGAAATAACATCATCAACATTATCATTCACACTGTTAACATTTCTTGTTGTTGTCAGATAACCAAAATGGTCCATACTCACACTATACTTTACAACAACAGACTATTCCAATTCTATAGGCATGTTAGACACATGGTCTATTATTTTTGTATGCATTGACAACATATCCAACTTATAATGCTAAAGTTTGTTAATGAACACACCATTCATTCTTGGATTCCTCTCAATTCCAATCCAACACAACATTACGTGCTTTATTTACTTGTGCTTAAATGGGGAAATCAACAACATGTCTCCTTTATTATAGGTTAAATAAACCGACCTTAACAAGTTTTTCCATCAGTCCTCCAGGCATGAGGAGTTATTCATACAACGCTTAGTATTTTATTTAAGCAACAATTATAACTATCGAGGCTCTATCAACCCATACTCATAGATAACATTAGAACAATCCATCTCATTCACTCTCTAGATTCATGCAACCATATAATAGGATTATGTTTATTTTTCTATTCACATTCAGATTCCACCACCAATGCTTGTCAACATATTCAAATTCTTTCAGGAGTATTTCTCATTCCAACAAGGTCATGGAATAATTCTTCTTGTTGCAACAAAACATGTTTAAATTTTATGTTGTGAAAATTCTAAAAGAAATATGCAGTATTTCATTTCAATAAGCTTCTATAGTTAAGATTGAAATTTTAATGCAGAGAAAAATTTGTCAATGTGATCTTCTTAGCCTTAGTATACCAGTTTTGTGACTTCTCTCTGGCCCATCCAGGCTTAGTTTTTGAATTCTTTCTCGATACCACTTTGTAACACAACCGATTCCCTAACTCTCTTAGGCTAGTGGGATGTAAAACTTTCCTCTTTCCTTTTCTTAACTCGTTTCTCAAAACAGATCCCATAGATGGAATCTTCTCATCGAGAGATTTCCAACAACTGTAACCATACTCAAAATCGAGTCTAGGATGAAAATTTATGTCCTCCTAAATATTTCATACTTTTTCCCACCAAACATTCCACCTCATGTCTATGTGGCATGCATGTGGACCTTTTCCACTCATACAATCCTACATGGAAACACCCAGCACTAACCTATCAGGACATATGTACAACCAGAGATAGACTTGAAGAGAAATTCTATTCCAACCAGGAACCAGAATCTAGTGGATCCCCCACCCTCAACACAACCAAAACCTTTTTGTTGTTCGGTTATCTGATGGTATGGTCCCCATGATGATACCCCCAACCCAGAAAAATCACCCACTAGGCACCAAAACCCAATGGGAAACTGCACCCACCAGGAAACTTGCCCCACTGGGCACCACACTCAACCAACATCTCTCCCCACCGGGCTCATCGGGTACTGAGTCCTTGTGATAAATCATAAGAAATTACACTTCGAACACCTAATTAGTGATCAAGATAGCACCCATACATGTGGGCCTAACATGGAATGATACATGTCTGCTACATCATCATGTCCTCCATTTTTTATGGAACTTTTAACATCCTCGACACATGGCACATTATCTTAGTGACACGTGGACCGACCACAAACAAACACATAGATTGTCATGACATTGAACATCATCACAGGGTACAAGGCTCCTCCACTCATGTGTTGACACATATCCACCTACTATTGGGATGAACTAGACGACATGTGGTTCATCTTCATCATGATAATATCATTGGCACATGTCCTAATCTCCTTGTACTCACACTTGTGCAAAGGGAAAGCTTGGAACCCTTTCTGTAACCTAGCCCATTAGGGCACCAGGAGACCGGGGGAGGAAAGGAGAAAGGATCATCTCTTGGGAACTTTAGTGGTCCAGTTAGTCCAGTTACCCCAAGGACATGACTCCCTCCTGATCTTACTAAGAAATATCAACGACTGAGACCACTCAACCCTTAGATCTGACAATTAGAAATTAAGGAGCCAATTCAAAGGATTAAGCCTGTTAGGGGCCCACACTTTACCTGCATGGATCAGATGCCAACATGTGTTATTCTCCATGGAATTCTTGCCACCACGCTGGCACGACACACCATTATGATGTCACCCTCACTCTCCTTCGTTTATAAGTTTAAAAGGGATAGAACCGAGAACTGGAACCTTGTCCCATCGACATCA